>OW152827.1:7789636-8005636 GCA_933534255.1 Iphiclides podalirius | reverse complement strand
GCATTTGCTACCACCTGATGACGTCATTCCGTGCGTCCAAACTCGAGGAGCGCCTGTTGCCCGAGCTGCAGAGGAGCACATTGCTGGAGCCTGTGCTCAGCGTGAAGAGGCTGCGGCTGGGATTGGCCGCAGACGCGTTCAGCATAATGCCCTCACCGCCCTGCCCGTCCACGGTGGATTGGGCCGTGAAGCATTTGCAACAGTAAGGAATTCACGTAGCAAATTTCGATATATTTTTGGGCTCCGACTGTCGCTTCTCAGTACATAATTGAAAATGTTACGTATGACGTAGAATTTTCAAGATTAAGTAATGTGAATGATATAAATACTAGGAATAAGCCTAAATTAACTCTACGCTCATCTAGATTGCGTAGAATAATTAATATTTTAATGGGACAATATATAACGTTTTTACAATAAAATCTCAGAAATCGGTTTTCGAAACTTCGTTTTGAAATATTTGCTTGGTTAAGAAAATTACCTTCTTTGCATACACAATAACAAATCAACCTAGAGCCTTACCTAGCTTTTTACCAAGTTACCTGAGGAACTGTTTGGATTGATCCCGGCGGCTGAATTTCACCATCGGACATCGCGCCATAACTATTTCCAGCGTTAATGGTCATGGATCAAACGAAAGGGTTCGAAATAGTTTAATTTATTATGTACTAGCTGCCCCGACAGACTTCGTTCTCTTTTTTTTAATTTTTTGTTCTTTTTTTATAGTATTAAAACCTTCCGTGGACCTTAACGATCATACAAAAAATAAATGAGCCGAATTGGTCCAGCCATTCTTGAGTTAAGCGGTTACCAACATTCATTTTTATTTATTAAGATAATATTCGCGTAAAATCAAGAAATCAAAATAATTAATCTTTTTCCACCACAAAGGTCCTAACGCCATTCCCCACCGCTTAAGTGTCATCACTTAAGACTAGGTGACACTTAAGCAATGGTCAAAACGAAACGTGCACTTAAATTTTTTCAGGTGTTCTTTAAAGTAGGGTTTGATGGTGACAGCCCTGTAGTCCCGGGCTTATAGAATAGGGCTAAGGTATCCCCTGCCTGTCGTAAAAGGCGACTAAAAGGGGACACGGATGGGCAGCAGCACGAAGTGGTCTCGTGTTGCTGTAAGAGGATGAGGGGATTGGAGAAGGTTTATCCTTCTCCGAGGCGTGCTTAGGCGTAGTACCGAGGGACACCGGTGCGTTCCATGGGAGATCCCGGAGTCCCTCCAAATGTACAGAAGGTGGCCACCGAGGGGGTTTTAGTGGGTAAGAACCCCACATAACCCTGTCATGTAAAGTGACAGGGTATCTTTTGAAGATTTCCCCCCGATACTAAAAAAAAAAAAAAAAAGGTTTGATGGTGAAAACGGCATTCGTGGCCTTAAGTATTTTCCGTAGTTTTTAATCACCTTTGTTACCGTTTAGCAAATTTTGCAGACAGAAGGGATAGAAAAGAAAGTGAAGAAGATGAATGTTCATCAAAATCTCGCCTATTAAGGTGCGGCGCGTTGGACGTGCGCGAGACGCTGACGCCGCTGGGCTGGCACTTGGCGCGGCTGCCAGTGCACCCGGCAGCCGGGAAGCTACTCCTCCTGGCCACACTCTTCGGCTGCCTGGACCGCGCCGCCAGCGTGGCCGCCGTCTGGAGCTTCAAGGACCCCTTCCAGCTGGTCATCGGTGAGCCGTCATTGGGTCGTCCGTCCGAGGGTTGTTGGTTCTGCAAGCCTATAATATTTTAGGGCACATTTTTAAACAACATTCTAGTCCCAAACTAAGCGACGCTTGTATTCTGCGTACTAACTAGATAACTGTTAAACATACTTGAACATACTTTTGTTTTGTAAATAAATACATCGCACCTTTAGAATTAAAGGGACCTAATTATGAAAATCATGACTTTGGCTTTATGTCAGGAAACGACCTAAAACGACCACCTTTTTCGAATCCTATTAAAACATGGGCCGATTTAAGAAAGCTACATAACGTATACTTCTGTCTTTTTCACTCCCCCCCGAATTAGCGAGTTTGTTCATAAGTTCCATAAATCCTTATTTTACGTTTCCCAAAAATTGATATTTTTAAATAAGTCACTATAATTCTAAAGGTGCGACATATTACGCATAAGTAAACACCCAGATACCGAAAAAACACTATGTTCATCACACAATATTTTCCCAGTAGTGGGGATCGAACACACACCCTCTGACGCAAGAGGCAGGTTCACTACCCACTCTTGTTGTCTAATGCTAGCTATGCTATGTTGGTCAAATCCACTTTGGAAGGAAAATAAGAACAATGAGGATCTTATTTTCCTTCTGGAGTGTAAAGCTCCGCGTTAAAATGTTGACTGTTTAAATTTTCAGTAAACAGACTCGTGACAGATAACAGGAAGTTGCTGAGTCATTGGCTTAATTGCCGGGTGTCGTGGGTTCGATTCCCACTAGGGAACGGTCCCAAGGGGGCGGGCGGCAGGTCCGGAAACTAGTGACAACGTGATTCACATATTGTGTAAAACCTAGTCGGGATAAGGGCAGGAGAAAAAAAGAGAGCTTTCAATGAAAGTCCGTACAGCCACCCTCTTACCCACCAATTAAATCGTTAAGTGCTATCTCGAATGTAACTTTCTCGGATGTATCTTTACCACTTTAATTTTGTAAAGCGGTAACTGTTCTGTATAATATATCTTGTCGGAGTAAAAATATCCGAAGTCGACTAAAAATCGGGTATTGTCCAGCACACTAGCGCCACCGCAACACTCTGATGTATACTTAACATTTATAGAGCATGTACCAGCGACAGCCATACCTTTCCCTTATATTTCTACCTTCGTTATGGAATATAATTCAACCCTCGTTATATAATAAAAGCTGAATTTTATTTGTTAGTTGGGGAACTAACATAAGATGTTTCCTCAGCAGCTAGACGGTTTCGATAGTTCTTACATCTCGTCAGACCAATTAAAAGTAGGTTTTAATATGAAAAACACGATCAGGAGGTTCACCTGATGATAAATGATCACCGCCGCACATGCAAATCTGCAACATCTTGATCTGAGGGCTAACAAATGCGTTGCCGGATTTTTAGTTTGAGTAAGCAATATACAGCGTGTCGTTACCATCACGACAATAAATGAACACGCGTCTAACGCTACTTGCCAATAGTTATAAAAAATATTAACCTTAAACAAAATCCATAAAAAAAATATTTTTCCAACAAACTAATTAAGTAAAAAAGAAACGAAATTTGTAACATCCTATACAACTACCACTGACTGATTCATACATTCAGAGACTTTTTCATTCGTTGCCACAGCGTCGCATTACAAGCCTCTCTTTCTAACAGTATGTTTTGTCTCTTTTAAATTCATTCAACCCATTCATATGGTTTGTGACCTTTACAAATAAACTTTACGTAAGGGTGTTTTAAAATTCCTTGTTTAGAAAAATTTAATAACTCTGTAAATATTGATGTTTAAAGAATGTAAATGTTTAATACAATTTTAAAAAGTTATCCCCTTAAGTGTGTTCATTTATTGTCACGATTGTAAAGACACGCTGTATATAAAAGCGTGTGCGAGCCAGATAGTTTATTTGTTTATTTATTGTAATTTCGTTATAAAGAATTAATAATGCCTAAACAATAAATTGAAAATTTTCACGTTAGTAAATATATAAATAGTGAACGGCCCTTTAGCTATTTTGTTTTTATAATTTGATTGATCCTAACTAACCAGTTTCTATATTAGGTAAAGAGAAAGAGGTAGACGCGGCAAAGCGCAGCCTCACATTGGGCGAGCCCAGCGACCACGTCGCTATCTCCGAGGCGATACTGCAATGGGAGCAATGCAGGTCGTGGAAAGAGAAGCGTGCCTTCGCCTACGAGCACTTCCTGTCGAACAGCACGCTGGAGCTGCTAGCGGACATGAAGAGGCAGCTGGGCAACAATCTGAAGCAGATGGGGTTCCTCGCTTCGGGTGACGTCAGGTCCAATTGGGAGAATCGAAACGCAAACAACCTCAGCCTCTTCAAAGCCCTTGTGGCCGCCTCCTTGTACCCCAATATAGCTTCGGTCAAGTAAGTTTACTACAAAATATCGTAGGAATGTACTAATCGTTACTAATATTATAAACGCGAAGGTATATGTACGGATGTATGGATGCCTGTTACTCTTTCGCACAAAAACAACTGAATGGATTTTAATGAAACTTTCCAATAATATACGCTTATACATCAGAATATAATAAAATATCATAAGCTATAATTTATAAAGATAAACGGGTCTCTCAAAGTATCTCTGTCTTTCTGTTACGCCTTCACAACTAAACAGCATAACCAACAGCTGATGAATTTTCAAGACATAGTATTGTTCATGATATAAATACTAGGAAAAAACAAATTGTTCCTACCCACAAGTGGGATAATGTATACGTTTCTACAACGAAGAACGTTCTAAATGCATCAATATCTAAATTTAAAAAAGTCGTAAAAGAATGTTTGTGTGTTAAAGGCTATTACAATATTTATGATTATTTAAATGATAATACACTATCAATAAGTGAGTGTAAAGCTCCTATTTGCTTGCTTTTATTTAGTTGCTAATAAGCTACTTGAAGTACTAATTCTGTACAGACGAAGTCAGAAATTATGAATATAATTAAAATGATAGAGGTTTGCCTCTTTGAGTGCAACACGGAAGAACCACACACAATTTCAATTACTTCCGCTAATTTTAAATTTTGGAGTACTAATCTCTGCACTTTGGATTTTCACATTTGCACATTAAAATTTGTAGAGAAAGATTTTCCGTCGCCTTGGGAATGGAATCCACGTGTTCGGGATTCGCGCCCTGACGCTTTAGCAACTAACCTAAAGGCAGATTCCCACGAAAATTTCAACGACTTTTATCTACATTGTTTTTTAGTGTAATAATAAGTCATGCAAAGTCGCAGGTATCAGCTATCTGTTTATTTTCATTGAACAGGGCAAATATGTGGGGGGTTATGTTAAGTGATAATCACCACCCATAATCATCCACAACAGCCATGCTGTTTCAGATGCTTTGTCAACCTTTAAGAAGATGAAGGTTACTTCTCTAATTGATGTCTTCACTCTGCAGAAAAACTACAGGAGTATAATACTTTGAGCCGTGATAGCTCAGTGTTCGGGCGCTCGCCTTTAATTCAATATATTCGATCAACCTGAGTTCGATCCCCAGTGCGGGCACCAATGAAGTTTTTAACTTTAAGTGCTGACTTATCACGTGCTCCGCGGTGAAGAAAAAACCTGCATATTTTCGAAATAATAAGAAAAAATATATATTTCGAAGATATGTGAAGTCCGCCAATCCGCAGTGGGGCCGCGTGGTGGACTATGCCCTGATACCCTCTGTATTCCTCTATAGGCCTTTGCCCAGCAGTGGGACATGTATAGGCTGTTACTTTTAAGTACTTTACAACTGTTAAAGCAAAACTGGAATTTGTAACTCACCACAGTTAGAAACATATATAATTATACATACATACACAATATACATTATGAGAATTTGAGCTGAAATGTAAAAGGTGTTAAGTACACCTTTTACATTTCAGCTCATATGATTAACTTTTTTTTAGGTGGATGAACACAAACATGGCTAATCCAAATAAATCAGCGAGGATATCGGTGTTCACGCCCGAAGAGGGCAGAACATCTCTGCACCCCAGTAGCGTTATGGCGCCACCGAAACACAACAAGGGCTCCGGTCCGAGGGTCAACTTCTGCACCAACGTGGGCGCCAATTGGCTAGTTTACTGGTTGAAACAGCGTTCCACTAACTTGTTCCTGTTTGATGTCACTTTGATATATACATTACCACTGCTGTTCTTCGGCGAATTCATATTTAGCGATGGTGAGGGTAGTTTTTTTTTATTTGATTAAGCACCTTTCAACACTGTGTATGTATTATTTTTGTAATGAGTGTTTAACTAACAAACGAAAGACAATAAAAAAAATGGCTAAAACTCACCGCAGATAACATTTAGTCATAATTTTTTGGAATAAATGAAATGTTCTTTTTAGTGGAACATGACAATCCTGAAGAATGTTTCTTATCGACAAAGACAATAAAGGTAAGATGTAAAAGAGAGACCGCCGATCTACTGTGTAAACTTAGAACATTGTTGGACTTTGTCCTAGCTTCCAAGGTGACCTCTACCCAAAATTCGAATCATCATAGCGAGTTCGAGGAGGAAGTAATAAAGTGAGTTGCTTGCATTTGCTTATTTATTTATTTTTTACGTGAAAAGTTGGCAGCCGGAGGTTCACTTGATGTTAACATTGCCCATGGATATATGAGATTGATTGGCTCGTTGATATAAAGTTTATCTCCTGTTGATTATTAAAGGCCAGAGTACACCGGACTCCGAATAAACACTGTAGGTGTTTTCTCCCTATATTATAACATTCCTTGATAAACAAAATATTTCAAGGCACAACTTAAGAAAGCGTTTCTGTAGTATCGATCCTTGGATAGAGCTTGGATTTAATTTTTCTCGCCTCAGTGATCATATGCTATGAACATAGTTATTCATTCAATAGGCAGCTATTTTTCATTGAAGCGAGAAAGTGATTGCAAAAAAAATTCAATTTCTCCATTTCTATTTAAATGATTAGGACAGATTTGGTAAGGTTACATATAGTTTATTTATACAAATTATGTGAGCTTTATATAGTTATATGTATATGATAATAAATGTAACTATATAAAGGTTACATATACTTTATTTATACAAATTATGTGAGCTTTATATAGTTATATGTATATGATAATAAATGTAACTATATAAAAAGCTATAAGAGATATTCTATATATTATGTTAAATGATAGTGGTCTGCCTATAGATGAATGAATTTGAATGAATTCTTCTAAGTTTTATTTCTTAGACACATTTAAAAAATATTTTTATGCCTTCATTAAAAGTAGTTACTAATATTTTAAGAAATAACAATTTTTTATGCACTACGTGTTTTCTTGCCGTACTCTTCTACCTCTGCCTTAATTTTACTTATAATATATATTTTTATTATGTATAATACACAGTTTTGCTACCGTTCTTTTTGATTTCTTCTTCTGTCCACATAAAATACATTGTCATTATAATAAGCAACGTAGACGAAGTCGCGGATATCAGCTACTGAAAAAATAAATTGCAACACATCAGGAAAGGTATATTTAAATACAATTCAATGGGGTTGTTTCTTTTTCAGCGCTGTTACCAAACTCATAACGGCCGAAGATGAACGAGCCGACTACCTGGATCACGATTTTTCGGAGTCTGATACGTCAGATGGCGATTCACACAGAAAATTCTAACTTGTCCAAAAAAACTTTTTTTTTTCTTATTTAAGCTGATGCCGTTTTATTTTTTGTTATGGCAATTGGATTCTATTTCACATTGACACTGACAGTTGACACGCATGAAATAGAAACTGTTTTGTAAATAACTGTATAGTATTAGTATATCTGTTTTCTTACTATTGAAATTTTACCTATAGAATTAATTTGAAGAAAGTAAAAACACTATGTTTTTAACACTACAGGTACAAACAAGGATATACCTATAAAAAGTTTCATTATTGTAAGAACTAGCCAAATCATTAAAAAAATACTACAAGTACCTGTATTTTTTTACAGAAATGTTATCAACCAATTATTGTGTCCGTACGAAAATCTCATCAATACCTTATTACCATTGAATCTAAGGGAACTAGAGAGATTGTTTTAAACCACGAGAAAACAAAGTTAGTATTTTCAAAAAAAAGTCTTAAAAATATTAATAACTTTCTAATTTTTTTTTCATTACGCACAGAAACTCCCTGTCATTGAATATGATGAACCACCTTTTAGAAGCCATAAATGCAAATAAGGAAGACATATCCTTACGAGCTATTGTATTATCAGCAAAGGGTA
Organism: Iphiclides podalirius; assembly: GCA_933534255.1. Taxonomy (NCBI): domain Eukaryota; kingdom Metazoa; phylum Arthropoda; class Insecta; order Lepidoptera; family Papilionidae; genus Iphiclides; species Iphiclides podalirius. Next base: position 7,997,681 of record OW152827.1, on the reverse strand, counting down.
ATGTCTTTTCTGCAGGACATAATTTAAAAGAATTAGTAAGTAAGATTATTTTATATATGACAGTAGGTCAAGACCGGTGGTGCCAGTTAAAGTCAAACCCAAGGGTTTGATTCAGACACACCAATTATTTATATATCATACAGACTCTGATTAGTTTGTGTTTGTAAACATAGGACCTTTAGGACCTACATTACCTATCATATTTCGTGCTATGTAACTCATGTTGTCATCCCACTCAACTTTTTACAGCAAAGTGATAATGGAGTAGATCATCATAGACTAATTTTTAAAAAAGCTACTGAACTCATGCAGTCAATAATTCAAAGTCCAGTTCCAGTTATTGCTAAGGTAATTTTTTTATTAAATAGTAAAGAAAAGAAACAGCCTATACATATCCCTCTGCTTGGCAAAGACCTACACTGTACAGAGGGTATTAGAGCATAGCCCAGCACACAACCCTACTGCGGATTGGCTGACTTCACATATCTAGGAATATTTTTGTTTTGTGATTATTTCGATTTAACATGCAGGTTTCCTCACGATGTTTTCCTTCACCACCAAGCATGTGATGTCAGCACTTAAAATTAACAATTTCATTGGTGCTGGCACTCGAGATCTAACTTAGGTTGCCAAGTATATTAATTAAAGGTGAGCGCCCAGACACTGAGCTCTCACAGCTTGTATACTATCACTAAGCTATTTTTATCAACTTACATCAAACAAAACTTTTTAAATACAATCCGAATATTTTGTTCTATTTACAGCAATGTAATAAAATGAAGTATCTTGTTCTTTTTTTAACATCAAAGTAATTCTTTTTTTTGCCAATTTTATTTTGACATACTTTCATTTTTAATGCAACATATTTTTAAAATCTACATAATAATCTTATTATTAAAGATAATGAAATGCAATTACTTGCCAAAAAACAAATATGCATATAGTTTGGTTGAAAATCTAAATACAATTTTCAACAATAGATTGGCCTGGATAGACCAATGTAAAAAATGTTTGCCACATTAAACAGATGTGTTAATGGAAAACTTTTTATCTTTCATGTTTTTTTATCTTTTAGGCAATTGTAGCGAACTAAGCTATTGTATTTTTTTTTAACATAATAGTAGTTCCAAATGATTGCAAGGCCTTGCTGTCTTTCAATTCCTTAAACAACTTAACAAATTGAAATTTTTTGCCAAAACACATTTCTTATAAAATACAATGTAGTATTTTCATATTGTATAAATTTTTGTGATTTTTTTTTAAATAAGTTCAGTCTTTTGAAGACCACTGCAAACAACCCACTACACACAAACATATTTTACCTTCATATAAATATAAACAAGTGCTATCAAAAGCCCTATTGCATATTAAATATCAAAAGTGATCTTGTGAGTAACCACATAATTATGATGATGCAATGTGGTTGCAAAATATTAATAATACAAACTATGAAAAGGCAACTGTAATAGCACAAAAAATATAAAAGTAGCCTTTATACAGTTTTTTATATTTTTGTAATTTTTTTTAACATGAAACTATAAAGTAATGCTTGCTTATCCATAAAGTGCTTATCAAAATAATGTTTTTAATTGCAGGTTAATGGTTTTGCCGCCGCTGCTGGATGCCAATTAGCAGCTTCATGTGATATGATTGTATGTTCAAATATAAGTAAATTTTCTACACCTGGGTAATAACTTCATCATCAGAATTTCAATTTTATTTTTATAATTATAAGTTTTGTTTAGTACAAGAATAATTTGTTTGCATTTAGGGCCAATTTTGGAATATTTTGCTCTACACCAGGTATAACTATTGGAAGATCAATGCCTAAATCTAGAGCAATGTACATGTTATTGACAGGTAAGTCAATGTGTAATTATTTGTTCACTTAAACCATTATCGAAATATAACAAACATATTTCTGTTTGTTACAGGTCAACCTATTTCTGCCCAAGAAGCTTATGAAAGCGGGCTTGTCACAAAAGTAGTACCAGTTGAGAAACTTGATGAAGAAGTTTCAAAGATAATTGAACAAATAAAACAGAAAAGTCGCTCAGTGATCTCTTTGGGAAAACATTTTTTTTATAAACAAATTCAATTAGGTCTCTTCGACGCATATAATTTAGGCGAAGAAATAATGGTGAACAATATTAACATGGATGATGGACAAGAGGGTATTAGGAGTTTTGTTGAGAAAACAAAAGCTCAATGGAGCCATGAATAAATGTACATGCACAATCACTATAAATAATCTGTGTAGTGTGCAATTGGGTATAAATTACTGGATTTAACTGATAAGTAGAGGTAAAATTTTGTAAAAAAGAATTAAGTATTTACACCTATGTTTTATTTGCCACTTGAATACATCTCCAATATGTTATAATAGGAGTCTCAAAGCAAGACATGCAAAATCATTTTACATAATAATAATAAATTATTAGTTTTTGGCCAAAAGGACATAAAATTTACATTACCCATATTGCAAAGATTAAATCAGAACACAGGTTCTAACAAAATAATTTTGCATATTTTATTACTCCCAAAAAGTAATGTTAAATTAAAAGCCTGCATAAACTATGTAGAAACAATATTAACTGTTTACATAAGACACTGAAAACTATTTATTGTCTCTATTAAGGTAGTATTGGTTACAAAAAGTGCAAGCGCTTATGTTTTTGTTAAAAATCTAATAAGTTGATCACATTGTAATACCGATTACTATTGAAGACATAATCTTGATCATATTTAAAAACCAAATTAATAATATGAAATAGAACTAAATAATTTTTCCTTTAAAAGATTTTCGTTTTGTAAAAATCTTTTTTTGCGCTCTTTTGAAGTTACAAGTTGCAAATATTAGGAAATCACTAAACAATAATCTGAAATTTTAATTGCTACTAAAACATTATTATAAAAATTACTTTTAGCAAATTATTCTTAAATAATTATGTTTCGAGGTCTTTTCCACAAAAAGCTAATCAATACAAACTTTATCTTGTGATAAGTCTTACAAGAAAAGTGTTTTATTGTAATCAAATTAACTAATATTTTGAGATTAATTGCTGTTTTGTTTTTGTGCTGCCCCATACATAACGACATATAATTAGGAAAATTTTGAATTTGTAGTTCACTGCTATATATTTAAATATATTTTTTTTAATTTAAATTTAATATTCACAATAGAAAACCATTATTCCGTAGGAAAAGACCAATAAACAGTACATAATAAATTACATATAAGTAGTCTTTTGCATTCAACATAATTTGAATTGCATTCACAATATGGAAAGGATTTAAGCCCTTTTGGGAATGTTACATATTTGAGTTCCCAGAGACTGGACAAACATTTATCTCACTTCTTAGCCAATTCATTGGAAAGCCAGTCTAATCCTTCATACAGTCCTTGTCCTTGTGTTGCACAAGTTGCTTGAATGTACCACTGGAAATAATGATGCAATTGTTAATTGTATCTTAATAAAATGAATATTCAAAGATTGGTTTAATATACTTACACGACGGTTTCTCAGATTATTTAAATTTAAAGCATTTGTTAATTCAGCAGCTGTCATGGCATTGGGCATGTCTTGCTTGTTTGCGAAGACCAAGATAACAGCATCCTTAAGTTCATCCTCCTTTAACTAAAATATAATTAATAATTAATTGATTATTAATAAAACTTAGAACAATTTGAATAAGTAGTATAGAACAAAACAGACCATATTGGCCAGCTCATTTTCAGCTTCTACAATTCTTTTAGTGTCGCTTGAATCAACTACGAATATCAGTCCTTGGGTGTTTTGATAATAATGACGCCAAAGTGGTCTTATTTTGTCTTGACCGCCGACATCCCAGACAGTGAAACTGATGTTTTTGTACTCCACGGTTTCTACGTTAAAACCAATAGTCGGTATTGTAGTAACAATCTCACCAAGTTTTAATTTATAAAGTATTGTAGTCTTTCCGGCAGCATCTAACCCAACTGTAAGAAAAACACAATAACCACGTTAATAAGTAATTAAAGTTTTAGTAATATTTCACACTTGCTTAAGATTTGGGAAAATTTCTACGTAATCTTAAAACGATGAGCTGTCACACGACTCACCCATTAAAATACGCATTTGTTTCTTGCCAAAAAGTTTAGTGAATACAGTAGATATAGTCAGTCCCATTATGGATAAATCAAATATTTTAGACAATTCTAACTTTTACGAAAAGTAGCCAACAAAATTGCTTTGTCGTAATCTCTTGTTGTGGAGCGAAAATAATACCTAATTTAGTTGAGTGATCTATAAACAACGAAACGAAAACGATTCAACGATACGTCAATACGCTCAACGCGGCTATCTACGGTTCTATTACCGGTTTAAAATTTTCGGTTTCTTTAAACTTTTTATAACTTATTAAATTTAATTACATACTTTATTATACATTTGTTTAAATTCATATAAATATGAAAGTTTGTTTAAATGAAAATATAAAAACAATATCACAATTTTTATTTATATTAACCTTTTGTTAGATTTTTTGTATTTTATTACATTTATGCAACTACAAATATTTTATAGAATAGTTGTACAGTTTGTAATTTGTACAAAAAAGCTCAAATAAAACAGCGTTTTCATAAGACGCGAGCATAAACTTTATTTCGGTTATCGTCATTCTGACAATGAGTAAATGTAATATGGAAAATAAATCGTAAATTAAAGAATGTATATAAAAAAAATCATCATGTTTAACGATGCTGACAATAATGATTTTTAAAGTTCAAGAGTATTTATTTTACAACTACATTAATCGATTAAATAACCGTAAAGGGAGCTATTATCTACTACTAATGATGATCAGTTGATCACTCGGAACTGTTAAATACTACCACACGGATAAAATATTAAAAAATTCTAACCTATTGAAGAATTTCTAAGAAAAAAAAAACTTAACGATTGTAAGAAATTAAATATGTCTTTTTGATTATAAAGATATAAAAGTACATCTCTAGCATGAGCGGCATTGTACAAAAACTTGTTTTGGACTTAATAAAAATTACAAATGCAATTACTTGTTCATTGTATGTCACACTGTGACTAATTCACTTGTATTACTTGTTTAAATATTATAACGGAAGGATAATTTACTTTAAATTTATTTCGTTCGTAATTAAGGAACCTACATAAAAAGTTAAAACACTTCATTTTTGTGATTCTTAATATTTGTAAGTTTGAACTAGCTATTTATAATGTTACAACATTGTGTTTTATGTTTAACATCTGTTCTATTGAACAGTTAACAGATTATACTAATTGGAATCCAACTAGAGGTCCTGTCATGCGTCGTCATAGAAACGTTTTCAGAAACTTGATTGTGTGTCTATATTCGTTATGGAGGTTTACGAAGGTAAGCAATTTTATTTAAATTATCCTTTCTAATTAAAAAAAAGGACTATTTATCCACTGGAAATGTTTGTTCAATTCAAAATTTACAAAAATTAAAACAGGAACGCTGCGAAGATCCTTTTGAGGAATCTTTTTTGATTAGTTAATTCTACGGGGTTTTATTTACCGAAATCTTAAAATCTTAATGTCCTTATATATAAATAATTTGATATGGACTATATAAATATTTTGATATGGACATGCGTAATGAGAAAATAAGTATAAACAAAAATATCGTTTCAATGATTTAGCGGGGTGGTTTAATTTTTCTTTTAATTATATCTTTAATATCTTGCAGTATAATAACGCCATTAAGATGTGTAGTTTATGTGATTCTATTATTGCAAGAATATCTTATGTATATACAATATATTTAATATTCCAATTTAATCGTGGTATTAAATCAACGACTAAGTAAAATGTCTTACATTTTTATTGTTTACCGACAAAAAGGAAACTTCTAACTTATAAACCAAATTTTTACAGCTTCTAAAGTATATATATGTATTATGTATGTACATACATTCATTATTTATTAATCTATTACTTTTAGTATAGAAATAAAAATGTTAAATAATTCAAGAACTAATTTTTAATTATCTTTTGCAATTCTAATATTTATATAAAAAAAATCGTCGCTACATCATTTCCGATAAACTCATCTGTTGCTAAAGAATTTATTGTGGCATCGCAATACATTACTATAGTAGTTAAATAATACTATAGATTAATTGCTTGCTTTTTTTATTCTTTTCTTTTGGTCATGTTTCGTAATGTTTTAACCTTTTGAATACCACGACTTTTAGATTATTATATCACAAATAAAAGTTCAAAGATATGCAATACAATTTATATAAATTTCTACGTGTTATCTAAGAACAAATATATCTATTTTTTAAGTAATTTCAATACCATTGCCAATTTAACTACAACACTTCGAACACATTACTATTATTAGCTTTAGAGCTAGCTCAGTTTACAAATGTGCCGTTTCTTTGAATGTAACACAGCTCGAAGAATTAACACGGCGCTAAGTTATGTTTTGCAGGTTTAGTTTCTATGCGCACTTTATATGCAATGCCGCGCAATAAATCGAATTACGTCATGGCGCCAAAGGTCCTCACTCATTTTTTAGGTAAGCACGCACGAAAAAACAAAGCACCTTCATACATATACATTAACACTCCTCAACAAGAGTCGTAGGCAGAGGAAAAAAGTTTTACGATAAGTAAGTTAAGATTAGCATATTTTCTGCTATATCTCAGGCTCCGACAGTTAACAAACGTGCTCGTTTAAAAAGATCCTGGGCTGTGTTATTAATCTCTTATAACCTACATATTATACCCTTGAGCCTTAACGTTTCGTATTGTTTAGAATTGATATCGCATAAGAATTTGTATAAGGACCAAAGTTACTTATTATTATTAGGAATACAATTTTATCTTGGGAATTCTATATAGTATATATTTCTGCAGTAATCGTAAGACTATAGCCATGAATTATTACATTACTTATGTTTTTGATTTCCGTCCCAATTTTGTTAATTTTATTCTCAATAGCTCATTACTGGGGTAACGAAGCAGCTTATATTATTGCACGAATAACTCGTTCAGTCAGCCTCTTATAGCACCGACGCGAAGTTAAATTATCTATACTTTTGCATTTCGTCTGTTAAATTAGATAATGGAGGTCCAATACAACTTTTTTATGGTCATCAAATCCACGTGACGCTATTGTTGCAGACGTTCATCGACGATAGTGACCATTTACCATCAGGTGAACCGCGTATTCTTTTGTTAAATTCTTTAAAACATATAAATTACAATTTTTCTACATATTTTAATATCTGGACTGTTTAGTAATTTATTATATTCGCGCGAACATTACTTAGGAATACATTCTTAAAGAACACCTTTTTATGGACTTTCTGGTGTTTATTTTTATCTTTAATTGCAGACATTTCACAGACTTTCCGTAGCCATGCTTACCGCAAAAAGTTATTTAATTATTCTTTCCAGTGTAAACTAAATATAGATTGTAATAATAACGTACATTTTTGATATGCGATTCGACTTTAAAACTATTTACGCTTGAACTGGCGAAAAATAGTCTCGTCAACGCCTCATTCGGAGCTTCGCGCTATTTCCCTGTGAAATAAGCTTTTTTTGTACTTTGCCGTCTTTAGTGTCTATATTTTTATTTACTACTCTATTTAGTAGACCGTGCTGTAGAAGGGTAGATTAGCAACGGGTTGAGCGCCATCGTTTCTTGTCATTTTGTAGTAAATTCACGATTTATACGCATCATGTATCTTTTTATAAAAAGGAAACGAGAATTGGAATAAATCTTGGTGTCTTCTTAACGTGCTCTAAATGATGGAGACACAACAATTAATAGTTACATTTGCTCTTCTTGTGATCTTTTCTCGTCAATAAATGCCATCGAAAGCACTTTACGGAACGGTAAATAAATTAGATTTGTACTGATATAGATTGTGACAAACGGTTCAAATAATAATTTTGTGAATATGTTATAAAAAATCTTAATAATATTAGCACATTATGATTATGTTGTCGGACAACTTTTCCATTTTGTGTGATAGGTGTCATTGAACTTGCAGTAATGTCTTTAACACGATGATTTGGAGAAACAAGTATTTTTTATCATTCGCCTTAGCTAGTACGCGACACAAAAATTGATCTCTTCGCATATTTTTATGTTTTATAATTAACTGACATTGAAAAATTATGTTTCCGTATAAATACGCGTTTATTCCTGCTATTAAATAGCAGTTTGAAATTTTTCTTGACATCATTATTTTAAAAGCAGTAACGGGGCGGTCGCATTTGTATCCAATCTAAAAACCTCAGAGGGACAGTAGTAGACTCTGCCCTCATACCTTTATAATGAGAATTAGGTTTAACTGGAACCTTTGGTTATACAGTATACCACCATATATGTCATCACCATATATGTCATCACCATATATGTCATCACCATTTATATATCACCACCATTTCAGCTTATTTCAGTCCACTGTTGGACATGGACCCCCTCCCCCCACAACTGCCATTAAAGCATGATCCTGAGACACTTGCATCCATCGACTCCCCATTTTGCACAGGTCTTTACTAGAGCTAGTGGGGGGTCGCTCTACACTGCGACGGCCAATACGAGGCTATCACTCGAGAATTCGTTCTATTACTTCGTTCTACTTTAACGGTGGTAGAGCCACGGTGGTTGCACGAATGGGCAGGCTCGTCCGGGTAAGTACCACAACCTCACAGAAGACCGGCGTAAAGTGGAAGTTTGACAAATTCTTTCGCGTTTCGTCTGGTGAGTGAGGTAGCCGGAGCCCAATTATTTATAAACGTTTAAACGTTTCTTCTTCTTCTTCTTCTTCAATTTCCAAAAAGGTTATCAACGCATCTGCAAACCCTCGGGTGTAACAGTTAATTGAAAAAAATTGACAACGATTAATCCTTACTATCCATACTAACATCATAAATGCGAATGTAACTCTTTCTGTCTGTCTCGCTTTGATGCTAAAACTACTGAAACGATTTAAATGAAATTTGGTACACAGATAGTCTAGAGTCTGAAAAAGGACATAGGCAATTTTTTTTAATTGCAATTTATTTTAAAGAAAAATATTTATTTAAGAGCTTCAACGCGAGTGAAGCCGCGGGCGAAAAGCTAGTGATTATATAAAAATATTTTATCATAGTTTGGAACATGACATTGTATTTCCATCTGTCCCCTAGACTTGGACGCTGGTAAAAATGACACACGGTGGTAGGGCCATGCAGCAGCCTCGGCTGTTGCTCGAATGGGCAGGATCGTCCGGATAAGTACCACGACCTCACAGAAGACCGGCGTAAATTGGCTTAAAAAAATCCATAATTATAAACATTCGCATAATTTGTGTATTATTTTTTAAAATAATTTTTGTTCATACTGTTATATATGCCTATTTCGTTGTTGTTACATATCAAACAGATGATATGTTACCCTTGTATTTTATTTAAATTACTTTTTTATATTACCTTTTTGATTTAATGGCCTATGTACCATTATCCACTCTACTCTATTCTATGGTTCTTCATATACACAATTTTATCTGCGGACTTTTCTCTTCTTATAAGTATTTGTATGCCAGTAAGTGCTACAAGTTAAGATACAATACCAATATTATATACCATTTGTTTATAATGGACATTTATGGAAGTCACGTATTGGCCATAAGAACTAAATACTATACAGAAAGTAATGTTTCTCTTTAGCGTATAGTTCTGATATTATTTTTCTCTAGATTATACAGCGTGTCGTTACCATCGCGACAATAAATGAACACACGTCTAACGCTACTTGCCAATAATCATAAAAAAAATATTAACGTTAAACAAAATCCATAATTAAAAAAAAAATATTTTTCAAACAAACTAATTAAGTAAAAAAGAAACAAAATTTGTAACATCCTATACAACTCGCGCCACAGCGTCGCATTACAAGCCTCTCCTTCTAACAGTATGTTTTGTCTCTTTTAAATTCATTCAACCCATTCATATGCTTTGTGACCTTTACAAATGAACTTAACGTTACGCTTTTATAGATAAGGATGTTCTAAAATTCTTTGTTTTGGAAAATTTGATAACTCTGTAAATATTGATGTTTAAAGAATTTAAATGTTTAATACAACTTTAAAAAGTTATCCCCTATATGTGTGTTCATTTATTGTCGCGATGGTAACGACACGCTGTATACGAAGTATCTATTACATTATATTATATACAAGATTTATTTATGAACACTTATGGAGGCTTCTCACTATCCCGAGTTTCTAGCTTATAGAGGTAATGAAGTGGTTTGCTTGCACTTAAAGAGGTTTATAAAAAATATTAAAGAATAGGTATCACTTATGAGATAAAGAATCGTCAAAATTTACTTTAAAAATCAATTCTCCTCGGCGTTCTATTTCTATTCCATATGTTTTCTTGTTCCTAAATTATGTCAAATATGGTGTTATGTACAAGTTTTTTTTTTTTTACAGATTAAAATTTCGAAACGGTATCCATACGATATTCCATTGTTGTCACAGTCCTTTACAAATGTTGGCCGAATTGTCAATTTCATTGCTGAATATGGTTTCAGTAAATGTCATGTTATTTCTAGTAGTTATACGCGTTAGCATAAATTATCTGTAAAATTGTAGGTACTTACTTCAGTCGTAAGTCATTTCAGGGTATGTTGTAACTGTGTTAAGAGGCCGTTTTTAATCTTTTGTTTTCGCCGGATAATAAAATATATCTTTTCATACGTGGGACGCCGAGTGAAATAAAACGACATTCATTTAAGATAATTGGTTCTAAAGGTGAGATCCAATCTGATTACCGAAGTTTTTTCAACAAATGATTTCTAGGGATTATGCTGATATTACATGTAATTTAAAAAAAAGAATATTTATCTTCACTCTTAACTTTGTTAACATATTGATAAGAGAGAATATTGTCACTAAGCTTGTTTTTACTCATTATTGTGCCGTTAAATCAATATTTTTTATCCACGTTGAGATACAAAAATAATCGTTAATTGTATCAATGAGACCTCTGAATGACTTCATACAAAATCGATAAGCAAGGGTCCCAGCCTGTGGGTGGTTGCCGCTCATAAAAATATTCAACGTGTCGCGTCACTTTGATAATGAACCTTCGTTCCTTCGCCCACACACGTCCATACAATCTGAATCCGGACACCTGTTGCCTTCGTTGTTTATTTCACTTTATTAACGGGTAGCAGTTTATTGCTCTGTTAAAATCTTTAAAGTTTTTTGATATTGATGCTATGGAAGACATCACTGGGTGTCTAAATGCACGCATAAACGGCATACATAATCTGTAATCTAGTCATAATCGAAACATTTGGAATTTTGTTCCTTCTTATATTCAAATTAATTGCCGTTTGTGAGAGTGCACAAATGCTAATGCTTAGTTCGCGAAATTTGCATATATGAACTTGTAAAATGTTATGTTGTTATTACTTTACGCATGGCAACTTGTTGATATTAATTTATAAACCATTATTCAAGAAAGAACAGCATCATAAATGTGTCTGCAACGTCAAGCGTTGAGCGATCGAGTAGCACAATATTTATTTTGGCATCCGTTGCACAATGCATATTGGATAGCATTGCCTGATTTGGAGTCGGCGCGGTCCGTTGGTTGTGAAACAAGATGATGTTCTTACAAAAGTCCGCTATATATCTGCATATCGAGTAAGTACTCATTTATTTTACCACGCGTGACATTGTCGACAAACAACAATCGTGTATATCATCGTTTTCTTAAAATCTGTCAGCGCGATTAAAGAAAGCGCGCGTAAAAGTAAATGTATATTCTGTTAGATTAAGGGACGATGGCATAAAGGTGTCTTTATACGGTTTGAAAGATGTAAAAGCGATCTTAAATTTTAAACTATAATGAAAGTTTGCGATGTTTATATAATTCCAGTCTTGAGAATAATTAGACAGTTTTAATCATCGATTTACTTATCAGTGGACAGTGGACTTAAAAGACATGCATGAAGCGTTTCCTGTAAGTCCACTGTCATTGACGACTAATTCTTCCTTTCTTATTTTTTCGTATCTCATTTCAAATACAAAAGATTTACTGTTCTGTCGGTCTGTTCTTTATCGAAAATTAGTTATGAACGATAGTTTAGAATTTTCAGTCTTTTCAGACTGTATTTCCGAATGAAATGCTTTAAATCAAACAGCCTCTGAACTTTCTCCTAATTCCATAAACTTAAACTTAAGCTGTTGTTTTCAAAATATATGTATAAAAATTAAAATAGCTCTATCTAGTTGTATTATTCTAAAATCTCCTTAGTAATTTTTAATGCGATTAATTTAGAAAATATCATAGAAACATTCTAGTCACTTTATGGTTGCATTTAGAAGCAGCAGCGCTTTTGTCTCAAACAATGAGCGACAGTGTTGAGTTGACAGAGACTTGTTTGGTATTGTCGCCAGGTCACATTGTTTACATAGTTTCCATCATACGAAATGCGTGCAAATAAATATTCCGCGCACGCACATATAAGGTGTATATACGCTATATACGGTGGTAGTCGGTTACTACGAAATCATAATGAGGCATAACTTTACGTAAATAGTAGTGACTGCGTTTCTCATTATTGCTTTTTGTCCCAATCTTAACGATAGCAACGTTAAGATTGGGACAAAAAGCACTTTGAACTATTTCCATTTTATTCGGAGTCCAGTTGTTGGATTGTTGAACATTTTACACTGTGAGTAAGTACTACCATTTTGATTCAGTCAATTATTGCTTAAATCATAGACCTTAAAAGTTATGATTTTTCTTTTGTAACTTTCGTTGTCATTTCAAAATTGAGACGCGTGTGTTAAATAATAATCATGTCTGATAAATCTGTATTGACTAAACATGTGCTTATACCGTTTTCTCATGTTTTCGCGAATACTACTTATTAACTGAATTTATCTCGTTTAATTTTTGTTTCGTCACGTTTACGCGAATACTACTTAATTTTAACTTATTTACTAAATTTGTCGCGTTTGTTTTTGGTTTTGTCTGTCCCTTGATCAATCTTACTCCCAAGTCTTACTCCCCAAATCCTCGATTCGAATTTGTTTTTGTTTTAGATTCGAACTCGCTCTTGATTCAAACTCGATTTGAAAAGCTTACTCCCGAACCGAATAGAAACAAGATCGTGCGTTAGCTAATCCGTTAACTGTATCAGGCCTTAAAACTAACGCAATAACAATAACCTCTTCTTTCATTCGTCATAGATCAATATAATTTTTTCATCGTAATTCTTTCACGCAGTCCAAATAATATGTTAAGTTGGTCTTCGTTTCACGGTAAATGTTTCCGTTTAATTTTCTTCCATATCCATTTGGAGTATCAGGTGCATTCTTTTACATCCAATTTGTTTGATGGTGCTGTTATTTTTGGAAAATATAAGACGCATCCCCCCAACCTGCATCTAAATTTGTTTTATTTACGTTGTTTCGATTCTAAACGGCCGTGTGTCCACTTGTGGGGCTAATGACGCTTTGTTGATAACTCACATGTGCATTGCTATGTACTTCATTTGCTGCGATGCCTGACTGGTTACATAATTTTAATCACTTCCGTAATACCGATGATCGATCCATCGGCGTTCTATGTTGTATATTTTATATTATTATGTTTAATTTTAGTCAACTTTATCTTAGGACGGAAAAGAAGGTAACGTGATAAAGTGCACAAGAATTATCATATCTGTACAAGGTTCAAGGAACTGTTTGAGATGTTAAATTAAAACAGTTATACAAAAACTCAAAATCTTTTTTCACATTTATTTTGTAGTCGTTATATTATAATTTATTTTATCAGAACGTCAACAGAGATGTTAAGGAATTCGTAGGTTGTTATTCAATTTTTTGCTCATTAACTACCTTAATAATCATTTCATTAATGCAAAGAAGCGTAGTCTTGCTGTGTATCACGCGATTGTATTGACGGATTTGCTCTAAAAGTAAATATCGTTTCTCTATTTAGCTTTTAAATATTTTTATAGGACCAACATCGATATTGCATCAGTTTACCATAGCACGATGTTCCTCTTATTTATCTAATAGTATTCTAGATATAGTCGATCGCGTCTATCAGCTTTACCAATCGACTTCAAAAAGGCGGAGATTGTCAATTCAAATATTTTTTTTGTTGGTCACCTAAAAACTGTTTCATTTATTAACCGATTTTAAAAATTCTTTTTGCATTGCGTTCGGTTTAGCTGCAATGTGGACCACATTTAATTTCACAGGAACGGCCGGCTAATGTCACCGATAAAGTGAGCTAGCGTTTTCGAAATTATTTCTTTCGGTGACGATTTTAACTCTTAACGCTTTGCAGCATCCATAGTTCGACGTATTGGGACTTATTCGAACTTCTGATCGTCCATCATTCGTCTACATGATTGGCATGAATCATAAATCTGATTACAGAGTATAAAGGAAAATAAAACAGAATTAATAACAGTTAAGTGTATCGGCACCGTAGCTTCTGATGACCGATCGAAAGTGTGGGTGTGTTTGTGCGCTCACTCGTGTGTGAACCAGCGGTTCGTAGCGGGCCATCGCATTGATGTTGCAGTAAAAATAGGATGAAATATTATCTCTCCCTCTCTCTTCGTCTCATAACTAACGTAGTGGCATTAAAAGCGAACAATGGTTAATAAGCACTTACTACATGTTATACTTCGAAAAACCATTTTTAAAGTTATAATACTAAATTACGATTTTCGTTTAATATGATGGACAAACGTATCCAGTTTAAACATAGTTAACAACTAGTTAACATAAACGGTAAATAATTAGTTAACATAAAGGAGGTTATATGAACTTAAACCGAGCTTTTTGAATCCGAAGATGTTTATGGCTTAAACATCACACATGTTGTCGAATGAAACATTTGATTTGAATATATATTACCTTTCAATAATTTCCCATTGTTTCTTTCTACATGTATGTATGTGAGTTATCTCTCGCTTATTTATATAACCATTTAACAGTGTTTCGAAAATGACATATTTGTATTATTTGCAATAGGTCGTCTTTGTTGGCTCGTCTGTTTATGATACGATCAAACTGAATTGTTTATGATACGAACAAAAGAACTGCATGCGAACTTTTTAAAGTGTACCTACTTCGCAAGTGATAAAAGCTTCTTGGTTAATATTTTGAAGCAGGCGAACTAAAATTTGTTTAATTGACTACGCTTTTAAAGAGTAACATTAAAAATCTAGTTCAAACGTAATACTGTGGTTTTTTAAAGTAATAGTTCGAACTCCAGCCGGGTTATTTTATTTTTCGGCGATTATTTAACATAAGAATTGTTCATTAAAACATGTAGAAAAAGTACGAAAAGATTGTGTTAATGATTGTTTTAATGTGCAATCTTAAGTGCAGAGATTAGCACTATAAAAAACTTTAAAATTTATGAAAAGCAATGGCGACATCTCTCGTTCGAATTATCGTTGTAAAATGATATTCGAAATTGTTTGTATGCTGGAAAGGATATAACAATAGATGCGCCAAGCATTGCTTCAAATGCTAAAAATAACAATGTAGAAAGAAGGCGTTAAAATTTTCGTCGCTGTGGTTATCAGCCGTTTAGCTCAGTGGCTAGAGCGTCAGGCCGCGAATGCCGAAGACGTGGGTTCGATTCCCACAGCGGCGACAATCTTTTCGTACTTTTTCTACATGTTTTAATGTGCAATCTTAAGTGCAGAGATTAGCACTATAAAAAACTTTAAAATTTATAAGAATTGTTGTTACATCTCAACTCTATACTTATCAACAAAAATGTATCATTAGTAATAAGACGCGTGGGAAACTCCTCTTTACAATTGACGCCAAAATTGTTGATGCAGTGAATTCCTTTGGGATTTTTTTCTCTTCGTCCCTGCTCACCCCTGCTGGGTCTATGCCAGGGGTCACCAAATGGCGGTCCGAATCCGGAACGCCGACATATTTTGTACGGACCTTAAGAATGTCATTTTTCACATTATTATTTGAAAAAACTTATTTTTTAATAATACCTGTTTATTATTAAAAATATAATATTCAGGTATCCTTTAGTTATATTTCTTAATTGATATTTTATCTATATTTACATATTTAAGTTTATCCCTTTCATTTTTAATAAAGTAAAAAAACCTAACCATGTAAAGGCCTTTGCTGGCTGAAAACCATACGGACCAAGACGCCGACGGTCATATAATTTTCGAAAACTGTCTTCGGTCGGTAGTAATTGGTGACCCCTGGCCTATACCCTTCGCACCCCTGATTTAGGCGCGGTCCATTGTGCCGGTCGTCACTTGAATGTGGCGCTCGGTGCTCGAAACGGGCACGTTGCGCGTCCTCGGCGGTGTAATCTGCTAAAGCGGCCTCCTCTGGCCGCATCCATTCCGTTCCACTCGGCCACGCTTTGTAGGAAGCGGGATTTGGTCGGCGGAAGCGGGTTTCAGAGCGACTCGTGGCGGGCCCCGCTCGTGTGGACCGCGTACTTTATCCCCCGTGTGCGCTGCGCCCGTGCGTGCTCAGTTGCGTCCGCAGCACGCGCAAGAATAGCCGCCGCCGTGTTCCCGCCGATACGCACTCGCCAAGCCCGCCGGTTAACCGTTAACGGCCATCGAATTGTGTAATCGCAAACGTCCTTAGCGCTCTAAGCGGATGTCTCCGGTGTGCTTGTGAAGTTTTCCTTTTAAATATCCAAACCGTCTTATAGAGACGCACGAGTTTTTTTATGAGTGTTTCAACAGTTTCAACGCACGCACCGGCGTCTCGTGTTTTGACTTTTATCGTTGGCCGTTTTACCGACTGACACGCGGATACGTTTGATAAGCGATGTGTCGATGTAGATAACGAACCGCCAGTGATACGAACTTTCCGTTTCGTTGCGGACGTGTCTCGCTCCATCCCGTGTTTTTTGATTTCAATTAGCACAGCTAACTAATTTGAATCGCAGCTCGTATATGAGTGATGCGCCAGCGCCGGCAAGTGTAACGCTGGACCTATTTTCGTAGCACGGAAATAAGAGCGGCAAAAGGAGCAAAAGCCACACGAGCGCTCGAAAAACTTGGGACGTTGTGTTGAGTGTATTTCTGGCTGTTGTGGGCCGATGTGTACAACGGTTTGGTGGTCCCGTGCTCTTGTTCCGTTGTAAAATGAAGAAACGGACGATATCGAAGCTCAAATCGCTGTTTAGTTCCAAGAAAGGTCAGTTGCCACTTTGAGGATTTTTAGTCCGAACATTTCTAAACATGAATGAAGTTTGCCGGTTATGAGAATACATTTTTCCTTTCGTTTCGTTCACACTCGAGTTGTTTCTTTTTTAACTACAATCTTTATTGTTCTCTTAACAGTTTTACTCCTCTTTCCGTTGTTATTTACTCTCTTAAACTTCAGAATTGACGTCGCTCCAAAGCCGTGTGGATATGCGGGCATTTAATTTGAAACTAACAATCCGCTAATATTTACTACTTCCTTGTTCTTCATAATCGCCTCACGATCGACATCGTCGCAGTAGAACTGGTCTTTTATTATTATTCGGTCTTGGCGCGCGCGGATCGTTGCGTTTTGCATCGTAATGGCATTGCATCGCATTTCTTCACGCGAAGTGCAGCTGGGTTTGTCGGAGATTTTTTTTTCCCACCTACGAACAAAACACTCCCGAGACACACAGCTGCTCGATTTTAATAGCAAGCGTCATTCGAAGTGATTTTAGAGGCCTATTAGAGTATTTATAGAGCATAGCATGCCGCCTATGGCGATCATTTTTCACTATGTTTAACTTCGGCTTCCGTTGATGTGATGCGTTGTAAAGGACGAGTTACGAACGTATTAAATTTATTCTCATACTGAAATATTGCAGCTCACCCACATTTTGTTTTACTACCATTGATTTTTGGAAATATTTGAATAAATTTCACTTTATACTAGTATTGTTTAAAACAATCAATTTTAGGAAGAATTATAAAGTAAATACACGTCTTTCGACTGTAACAAAAAAAGACCTGGTTGTTGTTACGAAGCTGTAGTTTTAATGTTCCGTCACAAGGAAAGATGTCACTGCAGCAAGGTAATTTTTGAACACCGGCTTCTTTCTGGGCAAGGCTTAAAGTTCCATCCATACAAGGTCGCGAGTACGAGACGTCGACCGCTAAAACTGTCAATTACTTACGTCCCGTCGCGCGCCCTTGAATTTGTTAGCGGCTTTTGCGACAATTTGGTATGCTAAGTGCGCTCTACACTCTTTACTTACCAGGGGGTACAGTTCTCAACGCAGCGGACGCCGCGAACGGGCGGGCTCACTGATAAGCGCGTGTGTCCCGTGGCGCGGTACTTATATCGCTAACGTGCGGTTTACGCGTATTGTTCTGCGTTCAGTGTTGAAGTGATTGCGCTGAAAGTTACATGTTTCATTCCACTCCGCGATGTGCGCTTGAAGGGGGTATAGCCAGAAAATGTTGTCGTGCTTCTGCATTACGCGTAAAAACGGTGGGTAGCGTTTGAGGTTATAATCTGAAGGCGGCAGTCAGGTCTTTATTCCAATCTTCGCGGTTAAACATTCATACTTTCGAAACGCAATGGTTTGCTACATGAAATCGTTTGCGGTCAACAAGGCATTCTTGTGTTAATTTCTAATTTATCGTTTACCCATGACTATTTTCTATTTCAAGTATTCGATTTGCTTTATTGCGTGGCATTGTTATTTTGTCTTTTAAGAAAGTAGACTTTAAAATTTGTACCATATGCTTTATACATTGTTATTATGTAAATTTTAATTTTCCAATTTTTAAAAATATCTAAGTCTCCTTTACATAAAGCGTTCATATTTTTTGTAAATTATAAATAAAAACCATTTCGGCACGTTTTCTTCATTAGATTTTTATCGCATGATAATATCATTATAGCATATCTAGCCGAAGACGCGTTTAGTAACTTCACCCAGATTTCAGCTCGTAATATAAACAAAATTGTCGTGTGCCTGTTGCGTACTAGCTTGGTACATAACTACTCTTAGCGTACGACGTGAGCATCGGTGCTGCACACTTGCTTTTCCCTTTTTACCCGACTTTGTAATGCTCTCCGAAAGTATGTTTCTATACTAAGTGTTTCTGTTTTTGTATTTGCATATTATGTAGTTGTTAAGTGATTAATGGACATCTACAACATTTTTGGGCTGGCTAAAAATTGGGATACATCATTTGTTACACCAAACGCAAAAGTATAACCACTTCGCGCCGGTCTTCTGTGAGGCTGCGGAATATTCTTGGAACGTTCTGTTGTCTAAACTTGACGGATATTATATTATGACGTTTCGTTATTTGATTGAGTCTTGGTTTTGGAATAGAGACATTAAGGTTAATTATATATTCAATTTTTACCAAGTCGACTGTATACTTAAAGAAATTTTCTTATTTGAAACGTTGTATACGTATAATAATGCTCTGCATTTAATGTCTAAGGGGGTCCATATATCCTATAAAAGATATGAAACGAGCAATCGAAACTGTAGCAAAAAATGTTTTCCTTTTTCGTTTTTTGCCTTATACTTGTTTACATTAAAAGCGATTTAAACTGTGCCCAATCTGATAGCAACTCTCTAAACTACGTGTGGCTCTGGTTTGTTAAGCCGTGGGAAAAGAAGAGCTCGTGATACGACAGACCACAAGCTCTCAACACGCCCACGGATTATCGGACACGCGTTCCCCGTTTAGTGCTGTGCTTTTGATGTTGCTAATGACGTATTTGATTAGTTTTTCGGCTACAAAATTGTTATTAACTTGCAGTATACAAATTATAATGTGTTGACTGTTGACTTCGTTATTCTAAAATAATCAAGTTAACTTTTACTTAACGGTCAGATTTAATCCTGATATTGTTACGAAGTTATTACGAATTATGAACATTGCACGATAACCCAAAACTTGATACGTTGCCACTATCACTTGAATAAAAAACTGTTGATAAATCAAGAAGTTCTGCTATGTATTATGCTTCGTCTTCAACCGGCAAAAGTTATACAATTTTGTTTATATAATGCTTTCGGAAATTCAGCATAACGGGAAAACTTTCGTAAATTAGTTTTCTAACAAAATTTTTTCTCACATGGGTATTCAAATCTATACGTCAGGTTATGTCCAATAAAGATAAAAACAAAATCTACATAGCCCTGGTGCAATCTATCCTCACCTACTGTATCTCGATTTGGGGTGGTGCTAGTAAAAGTCACTTTCTAGACCTGGAGAGAGCGCAGAGATTTATTATAAAGGTCATGTACTCTAAACCCTGTAGGTTTCCTACTGATAGTCTTTATAAAATCAGCGGTCTCCTCTCAGTCAGAAAACTGTATGTTCTCAACATTATCCTTCACTGTCAAAAATCACTAACGTATGAGAAATTTGCCCATAAAAGAAGGAAGAATATTGTGGCACCCTCCCTTATACGTACTGCATTTGCTAGAAGGCAATATATTGGCCAGTCCGCCTATATTTTTAACAGAGTGAACAATAAACTTAAAATATACCCCATGCTATCTTATAACTGCAAAAAAACACTAAGTGATTGGTTGCACCCTCTTAACTATAATGACATTGAAAATCTTATAAGTAGAATCAGTTAACTATATCTATATATTTACATTTATACTGTATACTGTTTACACTGGGGTAATAATCCCTTGATGCCCAAAACACACACACACACACACACACACACACACACACACACACACACACACACACACACACACACACACACACACACACACACACACACACACACACGGCGCGCGATGTTTGTTTTTATAATATATTGTTTAAATAGTATGTAAGTTAATCTATAGTCTTAAATATCCACAAGGGAAGTAGCGGGTTATTCCCACTACAAGTGTCCATGACAACTTACTGGGAAAACTCGGCAAGAAGATGTTACAAAGATTATGGAATTAAATGAAATTTTTATTTTTAACAAAATTTTTTATCTCAAATAGGTGCTTTATTGACCTGATGACAATTAATATTTTATTGCTGTATACAAACTTAGCTGCTTATACAAACTTGCTGTAACAAAGCTTATCAATATCATAATTATTTATTCAGACTGTTTTGTTTCTTTTTTCTTTATACCCCCAGTCATAGATAATATTATCTCATATTAGTTAGGATGTTGGAGAGTATTATTTCAGTGGCTGAAAGTGTTCTTACAAATAAAGGACTATTAGTAGCAGGTAGATACGTGTCCCATGTAGGTGTTGAACCACCAACATGCGGTGCCGTAGCTATAAATGAAACAACTGCGCTGTCTGGGCTGTTAAAAAAGTATTTAATTTCTATTATTTACCACAATATCGCTACCCAAGTAGTTAGTTGTATACAACACAATAAATTGTTAATACATACCGGTACATCACTTTATCGTATTGTCATAAATAATTATTTTCTCGCAAATACAATAACTTTGACATAAATCATTTTGTATACAATCCCACAATCGCAAATCCAGGTCAAGAGTCAGAGTATTGCGCGCGAAGCTGTATCGTTTCTTTATCTGAAACTATTCGAGTAGGTGCCTTTCTCGATGGAAAATACAACGACCTTTTTTAAAAAGAATAAACAACAGTAGCCCAGTAATAATTTGTAATAATATTGTACCTGAGTTTGTGAACAACTTTCAGACATAATATGATTTCCAATCATTTGTTATAAACAGAAAAATCAAAAATCTAAAAAGATTGTTTGATTATTTGAAAAAGTATTGACACACCCCTTAAAGTTTTAAAACTAATAAAAGTCCTTGATCTACATAGTCTTAGCTAGATTTGCTTTGGTTTTTTATGAATAATTAATTTTAATTAATTTCGGCGTGACGAATTTGCGTGAAATTAAATCTGAATCAATTCTTTATTTGCGAAACGATATTCCTTTAACAGTCTAAAATGTTTCAAGTAACACTGTAACTGCTAGCAGTTTAGTACTTTTATTGTTTTTAGAATTCCGTACACCAAGAGTAAAACGGGAACCCTATTACTAAGACTTCGCTGTCTGTTTGTTCTTCTGTCACCAGGCTGTATTTCATGAACCATGATAGTT
Source organism: Iphiclides podalirius (assembly GCA_933534255.1). Classification (NCBI taxonomy): domain Eukaryota; kingdom Metazoa; phylum Arthropoda; class Insecta; order Lepidoptera; family Papilionidae; genus Iphiclides; species Iphiclides podalirius. Next base: position 7,975,575 of record OW152827.1, on the reverse strand, counting down.
GCCAGTTGAAATTTTTACAGATGACGTTATTCTGTTGCCGCTATAACTACAAAACTGAATAAATAAATATTTAACTGGGGTTCCCATACAACACACATTTTTTGCCGTTTTTATAGATAATGGTAGGGAACTCTTTGTTCGCAAGTCGGACTCGCTCTTGGCTGGTTTTTAAAAGCGTTCTTTATTAAAAAAAAATTTTTTACACACACTTCACATTTTTTTAATTCTTCGGTCTCTTGATTTATAACGATCTCTAATCCATTTATAATCATTTTATTTATTCATAGCACTAGCCATAAGAAATCATCGTATAAACGAAGTCGTGCCAGTTGTGTGAAACGCGTTTATAAACGCCATTATATAACAGATTACGACCAAAGCTATTATGATTGTTGGTACGTATACTGTTGTTTAAATTCCAGTTCCCACGAAGTGAATCTGTTGACCTTTATTCACGTAAGAGGTCTGAAGAAGTGCTCTCTCTCGTCGATCGCTCACACATTATCTCACGGAATGCCGGACCGCGTTTCAAAAGTTCACCTCGCAGAAAGTGTCCGACACATTGTCTTAGACTCTAACATCCTACGTTGTGGTCAATTTGTTCAATCATAATCCATTAACTTGGCACTCAATAGGTGGTTTCGATAACAGATGTGTTATTGTTCAAAGAGGAGTCTTCTCGTTTTGTCATTATTTTTTCTATGTATAATTTAACATTGTCAGTTCTATAAAACGAATCGGTGTATTGCTTAGAATGTTAGTGCCAGTAGATATTAACGCAAATTCTAATATTTGGAGAAAGTAAACTCATGTGCCTATGAAAATATACTACATTTTTATTACAATTTCGAAAATACATAAAACGGTTACTAATGGGTCTAAGTTTCACTTTGAGTCTCAGGATATTACGACCTATATAGTCGGTTCCAAATTTAAAGCGTTAAAGTACTATTAAAAAAAAGAAAAACAAAGATATATAAAGTTCATAAAACCGCAGTGGTGTCACGTGGTGGACTATGGCCAATAACCTTTGTATAGAGGAGGCCTTTGCCCAGCAGTGGACTTATATAAATTGCCTGTTATATTATTGCCTATGTAAGCGCTGAAAGACGCTTAATACATAAAATTATAGATTTGTTTTCTTTCATCTTAGACTTATGTTTTTTTAAGAACAATGCTATCTTTGAAGTTTTAATCGTGACGCTATACGCAAACTACTTTGATTATATCTATCTACCTAGAAAATACTTTCAAATCATGAGGCACACATATTGGTGATTTCAATATGTAATATATAAAATTCTCGTGTCACGGTTTGTAATTGAACTCCTCCGAAACGGCTCGACCGATTTTCGTGAAATTTTGTTTGCATATCGGCCAGGGTGGAGAATCAGACAACATATTTTTCATCCACCTTAATGTTAAGGGTGGTCCACCCCAAATATTTTTTTCTACCCTACAAATTCCTTATAAATAATTTATACGGCAAGTCAACGTTCGGCGGGTCAGCTAGTGAATCTATAAAGTTCTATGGCCGGGATGCGATCTAAACGTCGCTCGTTGGAGTTTTAACAACCATCCGAAAACAATTTTAATGTTTATCTACTCTTCGCGCGGATTATGCTGTGTAATTAAAAATTATCGCGCTTTCTTCTGCAAACAACAAAAATAATCTTCTGTTAATACCGAAAAATTGAGTCCGTTCTGATTATTCTCGGTCTCCAATAATAATCGTGGTTTTACATTGTTTACAATGTTGTTTTAATAATAGCAGATTAAACACAGTTTAGCATTTAACTTTATCGGTTCCACGATGCTCTCATCGACTGTGATTAGTAACAATATTACGTATGAGAAATATGCAAAATATCACATCTAACCATCTTTGTCTTCTCTAGGGTGGATATAATATGTATGTAAGAGCCATGCAAATGCCTTCTTTTTTTCTCTACTTTTAAAATGGTGCTGTGAGTGAACCACGCAATATCTTTCTCAAACCGCGCTAATTATTGTATGGATACTTAACAATTTCGATTCATATCGGACAATCTTAAATCAGCGTACACCTTTAGTGCGTACCAACTTTTTCGTAAGAAAATTCTATTTCCATACATTTCTCAAGCCTAGCTTACTTGACTTAGGGTCCGACGTATTAAGTCATTAACGTATCCTTTACATTTATTTGTGTCATGAAAACGGTCGGCAGCGGAGTCCCCGTTTAACAGGTGACGACAGGAATACTTCGGGTGAGCATTAGTGCGACTCTTTCCGCCGCCTTATATCCGTTTGGGTCCGCCCGGGGAATATTAATAGGCGGACCTCCCTCGCAATCGGTTCGGAGATGTACCCAATGCACGTAACTATGTGGAACGGCGTTCCCAACATGTAAACAAACAACTATATGTCGTACCTTTGTAAATTGTAGACATTCCTTCGCATAGTTAGACAAGCCTCCGCTACAAACAATTAGACAAATGTAGTTTGGTTAGTATTGTCGACATTGTATTGTGAATATTAATATATTATATAAAAACACACATTGTACAATTGTAATATTCCATCGTTTATGTACGTAAATGTTTTACGAAGCTATTGTATGGAAAACGTCAAACTTATTTTCTTGCGGCTTGATTCACAAAAATTGAGATTTTTAATGACTCTCTTTGTATTAAAATAAAGTTTTAACATACGTCAGAGGAAAGTGAACGAAATGTAATTATGCTCTTGATGAATCCAATAATCGGCGCCTATTAAAATTAAATTTTCATGGAGCTGTTTATGCTGAAAGTAATAGCCCTGATAATGGCCCTAAAACGAAATGTCACTGAATAAGCTCAAAAATATACAAACACTACAAAAAATATCCGTCAACTTAAATGTATAGCTGTGATGAATAGTTATCTCGGAAATTCATGTTAAAAATATTTTAAAACAGGTGACCCGTATGTGAATACATTATCACAATTTAAGTAGAACAAACTTAAACTTGAAAATACACACATTGATACCGAACGCTTATTTTACTAAGGTAGTATATTAATGATTCATATCTTCAAGGCCCCACATGCCTGATTGGGTCTGTCAGTTTTTACTGCCATAGCAATTAATTTATAACTTATTAAAGTTATATGTTTTCCTTTTTTTAATTAAAATAATGGTTAGCGAGAATTTAAAACGTGTAAACCTTTAGTTTAAAACAATACCTGTCAATGGAAGAAGTTGCGTGACTATAATTTTTTTTAATGCCAATATGCATCTTTTCTCTAATGAAATTATCAATGAAGATAGCTTTTGCGTTTTATAGCAATATTCACCCGGTAAAAATATATATCATATCGAGAAGAACGAGGCGAACCAAACTGTAAAAACCTAGTTTGACTGAATGTCGGTATAAAGTTCCTTGGTATCGTAAAACTCTCTGTTATGGGGACCTTCTAAGGACTTTCGTGTCGCCCATAATGTACCAGGCATCACCAAGCACAATATCACCCTCTGTATTTTATCCACACTACGTCAGCGTCCCCTCGAGTAACCTTTGGAGCATTTAGAACTTAATCGTGACGAAGCACTTCCGATGAAAGGTTACCCTTTGATGAAGTCTTCGTTATTAAATGTAAGTTTCTTACCAGCCAAACTAAACATTTTAGTTCCTATAGTTTTCTTTTCGTATATACGTTTAAATCAATGTTGATAGTCAACATTGCGGTTGGATATGTGGCCACTGCATTTGTTTGCCGACGTCTACTTTGTTTACAGCATTCTTAACATCACTTAGAAGTTGAAATTGAAGAATGCCCTATGAATTCTTTAGTATTCGTTGTCCTTCATTCGTTGTACTCGAAGTACTATCTATAACTTACGCCCCGTTTTTAGTTTATTGAACTGTTATTAGAAACGATTACATCGAATATTTCATATATAAGATGAGAGATAGATGAATAAAAATATCTGTTTCGTTTTAATTAAACTCCATTTTAAACAGCAAAAACTAAAGCAAAAGAAATCTTATGAATATCGGTTTCCAAGCGTGGCTTACGGAATTTAGTAGTAATTTTTAAGTTCCTCCGTTTCAAACGATCATCAGTGACAATGAGGTCTGTTAAATTATCGCAATTGGCAATCTGTACATTTACAGACCGAAATCACTTTTGGCTGATCCACCAGATCGATACGGAGTGGAGAAAACGTTCGAACGAATCGCGAAAAAATACCAAGAGTCAATCGGCTGTGATACGATCGCAGCGGAAGATATTTAGGACGCGTCTGGCTCGCGGCTGCAATTAAAAAATAACTTTGGTACAGAACAAGTCATAAACGCGCCGTAAACGACTTATTTATTACGCTACTACTGTTCGATGATATTAAGCGATTTATCATGTTCGGTTCGAATTGCTTTTTGACCACAGCCCGCACATGAATTTGGTGGGTTGAGGTTTTTCTTAATTTTATGTATGCTTTTTAATTTTTATATTGTAATACGAAGAAATAAACGTTACAGTAATACTGGCATAAAATAGGTTTTCTTTTATTAGCTGAACCGTGTATATTTAACGATGTAACACATTACATACAAATATAATTTTGAATATCCATTTTCACAAATTTTTCACACATATGAAGATATTTCTTTACATGACGATATAATAATTGCATAATTACGATTGAATTTTGCCTAGTATGAAGACGACTCCTTTAACTTACACTTGTAAGATAGATAGAAAACATGCTTGGACATAAAAATAATTATTAATATGCTTTTTTTTACCTAAACTTTAATATTAGGCTATAATTATATCGCCACTGAAGTCAATATGACTATTCTAAAGTTTGTGGACGGAGCCCTATTTTAAAACTGTATTTGATTGAGTCGTGTAATCGGAGTTAAAATATAAAACTCAATGTAAAATCGTTGTAATTTGGGCAAAGAATCACCGGCGGCGTCGGCTGTAGACACGTCGTTAACGTCATCAATAACACCGCATCCTTTCTCTCGCCGCTTGTTACTTACACCGGGCTCTTTGATGTTGTCGGCCGACGGACAGCGGTCCGCTTGTTAGCCGGCGTTAAATGAAACTTGTAGCGATTAACGTTCGCGGCACGTGTATTACCGCGTGCTGCGTATCGAAACAATCCTTTCGGTCTGGCACGGCCAATATGTTCCAAGAAAGGCTAAAATCGCCGATGATGGCCCGCTGACAGGGAATTTAGACTCGAACGTGAACGTGCCTCGGCTTAATACCGTATAATGTATAAGGTACCTCAGCTCAGGTGGCACACAATTCGCGCGGAGCTTTCGCTGTTTATCTTGTTTGTGCTGCCACTCCTTGATGTTTAGATAGGCATTTTACAGTTTACTTTACACGCTTCCGGGATACGGAGTGTTCACCGAGTGTTTTCTGAAAATACGTCGTTTAGATATTTTTGTACTGTGGTCGGATGCATTATACACATCGATTACAGTACAGGCCTAAATCTCACCTAACCATGCACACAATCATGATTATCGAATCCAACATAATAACCAAAACATGACAAGTAAAACTTATTTATTAAATAAAAACGAAACCACCGTCTAATATCTCACATCATACATTTTCAATTTAAGTTTGAGGAATTCCCTGATGTATGTAGTCCAAGGAAGCTAATACTAATAAAATTAAGATGTCAGCTACACCGAGCCTAAAGCAAAAAGAATTATTAAAATTGTTTCATAAATGACGGAGTTATGAAGTAACAAACGTAAAAAAACTTTAACCGAATTCAGAATCTCCTCCCTTTTTGAAGTCGGTTGAAGACCTTTAACTGAATTCTTGGACTTTATAACGTTGGTGACTATAATTAACTAATATAATTTTGACGGTCATTCATCGACCGTATAAGCGATTTTTAATCACCGTTTCGTTGAAACAAATGATTATTGATTACAACACACCCATTTATCGAGATCTCCGCCAATGTCGCATTACTGGTTTCGGCTCGTTACGCGACTTGTGCAATGCTTGCATAATTACTCGCTTACATTAAAACAATCTAGTGTGGTGAATGAAAACCGGTACGGTGTCATTCACGAGCACCATAGAGGCGAGGAAGCGGCCAATTTGTGTGTTGTTAAAATCAACCGGAACACCAATTCTGTCGGAGGAAAATTTCGGAACAATTTGAGCTCGCCAAAGACAATGCAATGATGGCCTCCGTTTCACATTTGTTTTGTTGGTATAGTAAGTATAATGGCAGAACTACCAGACGACATATTTCCTCTCTTGTTACCGGTTATTGTAATTAATGATGATATAAAAAAATGTACGAATCCACCACGTAATGGATTTATTATATACTTGACTACAATTTACAAAGGTATAATTAATAGTTTCGTAGGTTTAAATGTTTACCAGTTGAAGTATTTACGTGTACTCAGAATATTTACATCTTATTCAAAAAGAAAACTATTAGAAAAATATTAAATTTTGTATTGAAACTTGTCGCGTGACTACCCAACAGTAATTTGCCTAATCGATGTTTGCGGCCAGTTTGCGTCATATTTTCCTACAACACGCCCTTGTGAGCGGTGTCGCTGCGCTTAGAATCGCGTGTGTAATTTCAAGTCGTTGCTTTTTCATATGTACAGGCCTTCTAAAAAAAAAATCAAGTCATTCACAATGAAGGTTGCAAAGATAACGAATAGAGGGTTTACCCATTCTAAACCATCAATCAGTATCAGAAATTTGATTTTTTTTCATAATTACATTATTTTTTTGCTTCTAAATGTAAAACATAAACAATCAAAACGACAGAATCGAAGAAAATAAAAATATGTTTAAGGAAATTCAATGTTCAGTACATACTCGTAACAAATTCAAATCGTATAATTGGCTAAACGGGATAAAATCGATTAATGTATGGTCCTTAATTAGAATACTTTAAAAATTTTAAAGTAGTAAATGTTTAACATCTCCTTAAGCTATTAATATCAAAACCATTTCAATTGTAAACCGAGAGTAGACTACAATGTCAATCTTGTGACATCCATAAAGTAATTCTACACATCCATAATACTGATGTTATATTCGGTTACAATTTTGTAACAGTAACTCCGGGCTGAATACGTTTCTTCTGTGTAATTTCATATCATCCGAAAGTGAAAGAGATGGGTAATTCGAGATGACAAGTAAAAGCGACACCGCTCTTTATGTCCCATGTCGTAAGTCGTGAGAATGCCAGCCAACCTTTCTATTTATTTGTAATAGTTCGCTTGATTAACCTCAGAGCAAATTGTAATTATGTTATAAAGATTAATTTTGCCGTGTCCATTATTTATTTCCTGTTGTGCAGACATTACCGAGTCGTGTGTGGGAAGACATTAATGTGGTTTTACTTGTTTCTGGTTATAAAGTTTTTATCAGATTTATTACTGAAACTGTATTCCCAAATATATTTTCAAATTTTTAGAATCTCGGGATCGAATCGACGGATGCCAATTTTTTTCCTCTTTTGAATCTAAAGTTGTAGATTTTTTATTTAAAACCTTTGCTTCCATCAGTTATCACGACAGCTAACGGTATGATCGAAGGAGTCCATTGCGAACTTAAGCCTGCCCTTATTAGACACTCCAAGTCAAATCGCTAGCCCTTTTCCATTCGTTCTGCTTGTCATGACGGTCTTGGTATATAGGGAATCATACGGTTACTGACGTTGCGAACAACGAGTGAATAAAATAGCAGCTATACGCCCCGTACCAGCAACCCGACAATCTCAGGCAGCTAATTTTATTTTCAAATCTTCCATCTGCGACTATCGTATTTTTGCGCGATGACGCTATAAAACACTAAAGCTCTTTACTCGGGTCCGCATGGAATAATCGAGACCGCGCCAATTTGCGCAACCTTGACTCTGGGGGGGTTTTGGCCTTGACTCATATTAAGGGCAAACAAGTCGTAGTAAGTTGTTTATGCTCTGACAAAAGGAGAAATGATAATACAACATACACTCCTCTAGGGGTTAAGGTACTAATCATGCATACATAATTGTTAAGTTCGTTATATTTTTGCTGTAAAATGTGACTTTTTAAACGATTAACTTTTCAAATCCAAGTACCTTTACGCCGTTTTTTTACCGTTGTATCGACTCCATCGAAATGCATCGACATTCATCCACCAACAGCGATTGTTATTGAGCGATAGTACACGTGCAATGGGCAGAAAGGTTTTGTAAACTAGCAATCATCTTAACTACATTGTCTACATTTTTTATGCCCGCTTCCGTCCATAAATGTCTTCATTGTACTGTTTAGTATGCCGATAATTATTATATTAAAAATATGTGAATTTCGCCAATTCGCAGTGTGATGGTCGGGGTCGCGTGGTGCGACTATCCCCTGATACACCCTCTTTACAGAGGAGGCTTTTTCCCATCAGTTTGACATTTATAGGCTGTTTGTTACTTCACTTTTTTTTAATAAATAAAAAAAAACTGTCGTTTCAGGTAAACGGCATCAACAGCAAGATCAATCAACAAAGACCTCACGATCGCCCTCCCCAGAGCCGGCGGATGACTCTCCCTGCGAGTCGTACAGGCCTCTGCTGAGGACACCACCTCCAAGCCATGTCGGGCCACCGCCGTCTCCGCCAGTACCTACCAACCCCGTGGCACCAGTGGCCCCCCAGCCTTCGGGGCCCTTGCCGCTTATGCCGTGCCCCGTTTGCGGGCGCACCTTTGTCCCACAGTCCCTTGCGAAGCACGTTAAGATCTGCGAGAAAATGATGGCCAAGAAGAGGAAAACCTTCGATTCATCGAGGCAACGGCGCGAAGGTAAATTTTGTTTCAACTCGCTTGTGTTACTAGTTTTGTTCTGGATCTGGTTTCACTAAAAGCCTTTGGAAATGACTAATTAGTTCGAATAGAAGAATTATCTGCGTGTCTTTTAATGTACATTAGATAGTGCTATTAAATGTGGCATACTTTACTAATCCATAAATAAAATTTGATATTTTTGGTTTTGCTCGATTTTAAATACGATTTTTTTTTCTAAATTTCGTGTTTTGTGGGTTATAAGGGCCGACTCCGTGCGACCGTCCTAATTCCGGTGAGTGGGTGAACTGTTTACATATCATTGCCTGCAATTCCGTCTTAACCGTAATCTGTACTGTGTGCGCGCATTTTACTAACACCCAACAAAATAGGCGACATAACGAGAATCGGTGTCGAGTTTGAATTACATTAGAATAAATACTTAGATAACTGCAAGCTTCTCGCCACATTGGAACGTGCTTCACTTAACTTAACGTATTCTATGCTTTATCGTGAAAAGGAGTTCAACAGATCTTTATTTCAAAAAAGTAGAAATCTTTTACTTTCCCCTAAGTTATTTTATGTCTGAAAATAAGGCAAAGAAATACTATATACCTTGGAATGATGTAAAATTATATTCTTTGTGTACCGAAGGCTCACCCGAGCTGAACTAGGTCCATGTTTGCATAATATGTTTGTTCCTACGCTGTTTGCCAACAGTCGCCTACCATAACCCATCTTTGTTCGGAGTGTCACTGTTTCTCAATCTTTGAATATTAATACACACTTCTTAATATATATTTTTTTTAATATTCCATTTTCTATATGATATAATAACTAAGATAATTATTTGCATAAAGATTATTACTTTCTTATATTTTTCGGCTCTTTGCTTTTCACCATAATCAAGTTACTTATATCCAGTAAAGACTTCAAATTATAATTTTGAACACATCTGCCAAGACCATCCTTCACGAAAAATTAGCTGGCATTTTAACAGTTTTTGTAACATCGATGTTTTTAATACTGCCCTGCAACCATCAATACGTATTTCATATTCTATAAAAATGGCCCATGTAAATGGGTGAAATGTGACTGAAAAAATTGTATTTATAAATTGTAACATATGTATATAAAATTATTTTTAACACAAAGGCAGCCTGAGTTAACTTTTTATTGACTTTTTCGTGCTTCTTCGCGTTGTTATTCTTGTTATAAAGTCTTAATTGGTTCTACTTCGAAGTTTGAGAAACGCTTATTGAATAATCGAACTGAAACGATGATTCATGTTTATTAAATCATGTTAAACGCATGGTTTGTCTCGAGCAGTGCGTCGGGTGTGTCGTTTCTAATTTAGTGCGGTCGAGTGTCCGTGCATGTTATATTATATCTGTGTCGAGGCAAAAGAATGGTTAACCGTTTACCGCGAAATTCACAATAATTAGAAATGCATTCAATACACCGCCAATTCTTTGCGCAAACATTTCAAGCACGTAACCATTGCAAAATTTAACATTTCGGTTGAGAATATCGCGCGTTTGTGGTCTCTGATTGGATTACCGCGTTTGGCCACTATCTGGCACTATGCCCGAAAATGTCGAAGGAAACCTCATTTTGATATTGAATTGAAGGTACTACTGTTTGTTTAATTTTATTAATATTAATAAGGAATGTTTAAAAGTTCTTTATTTGAACGACACTTAATGAATACAAGATTTTATTACTTTTCAATTTTTTTTTAATTTCATATTTTTTCATTATCTGTGCGATGCGTGAAATTACTTATGTTTTAAATTTTCAAATAATATTAACATTATTTGAGTATGTTTATGTGTTATAAAAGCTGTGTGCTATTCCAGGCACAGATTTGGAACAGTACTTGCCAAAGAATTTCGGTCTTCCAGAGAACAGTCCCTTCCTCGAGAAGAGTCCGCCGAACACTGCCAAAGCGACGCCCAAACCGAAAACACAATCCGTAAGGAGTGCCATCAAGAAGGTAATACTTTATATTATCACAAAATGTTTCGCGTATTTAAAAATGTCCTGTAAGGCATTAAAGATAATTAATTTCTGATTTAACATGTCAGAAGAGAATTATTTTAAACAAAACTTTCTATTATTTAACATCACATATGTTATTGCATGTTTATTTCGATACACGTTATTACGATATAGTGATCGTACTAGCTTTCTTGGCCTTGGCTATTATTTTATGATTGAGTTGATTTCCACATTACCAGTTTCTTGTTAGTAGCTAAAGATTCGATCTAGATCGTAAATACCAGGCCAGACTAGCGTGACGTCACGTTCTTGCCTCACCAACGCACCCAGTCCCACTGTCGCGTCGTTCAATTAGACTCCACTAGTTTCATTGGTCCATTTCTTTTTAAATGGCTTTGACATTAACAAGGCAATCGACTCAAATTCATACTTGCCTGTAAAGTGTCTACCTAGCTTCTGTTATTGTCCTGTGTAAACAAAAATAGTTAAAACTCATTTCGATCACTAGTAAGTTTAAAAACGTCATTTCAAAGCCTTCATAGTAGGTAATAAATTGCGTAGACTAACCACGGCCTGTAATAGTCAAAGTGTAAGTTGCGATGAATCAATCGTTTAATTAGTAATTTATTTAAATTTTAACTGAAATCTTCAAATTATATCGAACTGATTAATTTGCTTTAATTTAAAACGTAAACTTACCATTATAGAACTAAACGATCGGAAGATCAGTTGAAAATATATAATTTATTGTAGCATTCCATTCGAAATAAATGCCCATTATAATATAAACCAGATTATATTATGCCACTGTCTTACATTCTAATTAACGAAAGTTGAATTTTTACTTTCTGTTACTTTCCTTTGTTTGTAAAAAAATACACCAGCACATTATATGAAAGATTATAAACGTTTAATTTTTTTATGTAAAACGATGGCAAGGAAGCTGGTTCTCCTTATGTTCAAAGGTTGCAAACGGTTTGCTACATTTGCATAAAGTGGCTCCCAGTTACTCACCAGACGAAACGCAGAAGTATGTAGTAGTATTTATCCGGAGTAGATCGTGGTATTTACCCGGACGGACCTATCCATCCGTGCAACAGCGAAGACTGCTGCGTGTCCCGCCATATACACAACTTAAACATTAAAGGATTTTTTTTTATGTGAAAATTTGCTAAACGAGCAGACGGTTCACCTGATGTTAAGTGAATACCGCCGCCCATAGACATCTGCTACACCCGAAGATGCGTTGACAACCTTTTTTGGAAATTGGGCTCCGGCTACCTCACTCACCAGACGAAACGCAAAAGTATTTGTCATACTTCCACTTTACGCCGATCTTCTGTGAGGTCGTGGTACTTACCCGGACGAGCCTGCCCATTTGTGCAACAGCCGAGGCTGCTGCGTGGCTCTACCACCGTTGGATATACAGCGTGTCGTTACCATCGCGACAATAAATGAACACACGTCTAACGCTACTTGCCAATAACCATAAAAAAATATTAACGTTAAACAAAATCCATAATTAAAAAGAAATATTTTTCAAACAAACTAATTAAGTAAAAAAGAAACAAAATTTGTAACACCTATACAACTCGCGCCGCAGCGTCGCATTACAAGCCTCTCCTTCTAACAGTTTGTTTTGTCTCTTTTGAATTCATTTAACCCATTCATATGCTTTGTGACCTTTACAAATGAACTTTACGTTACAGTTTTATACGTAAGGGTGTTCTAAAATTGTTTGTTTTGGAAAATTTAATAACTCTGTAAATATTGATGTTTAAAGAATGTAAATGTTTAATACAATTTTAAAAAGTTAACGCGGTGGTAACGAAACGCTGTATATCCAATGCGGTTGAGTAATTAGTATGGACGTGACTCTATGACTAAACAAAGATGATGCAGATTGCTTCGATGTCTTTGTTCCGCGCTAACGAGTACAACCTGTTATTGTTTCGTGGACAATTTTAATGTTAATCTACACCGACCTGTCTACTTATTTGCTGCACGAGCTTTCAGTTGCTAAAATAAGCTGTTCGCTTCAGTGCGAAACGAGAACCTAATTACACTGATAAAGAGGCCATTGCCCCTTTCTTACGAAATAGGAAATGTCGGCTGTATTCAAATTATGTTCATAGCTGGCGAGTTGTAGGCTTATTACATCTTTTTTTGTCGCTTGTAGCGTGAGCAACCAGTTTTTGTAATGAGACGTTACATTACAGAATACTCACAAAAATACCGTGAAGTTATATTAACTTGTTTTATTTAGTAACAAGTAAAAAGAAATATAGCGAAAGAAGTTGTACGCATAGTTGCTTTACGGTTCTTACGTCCATATGATATAGAGATTTTTTTCCATGCAAAGTAAAGTTTCATACTATTCTCTTCATCATGTCGTCAATTGCTAAAATACAGTGTAGAAAAAGTAATGAAAAAACGGTATTAACTTTCGGATTCGATCCTACCTCTTCTTGTTTCCCAATCTTCTTTACCAACTGAGCTAACCATAATACACAAATAGTCTACATATATATATTTTTTTTTCCTTAAAAAACATTGCCCTCACTTTAGGATAACATTATCCTGTGTTGTAAGGACGTTTTACAAACATAAATTTCACGTGGACAAACAACCAGCTGCGAAACAAATATCTGTGGGTCGCACAAATAATTGTCCCGTGTGGGAATCGAACCCACGACCCCCGACGCCAAAGCCAATACCTTGGCAAATGCGCCACGGAGTCATCGGTCATATATGGTCATTTAAACATAGATTTTTAAAAACATAAAAATCTATGTTTAAAGTATTTAAAACTTTCGGCCACTGGTGAAAAAAAATATTTACTATGGGTTAGCGGTAATAATATTATACACAAATACGTGATAGATGTCACACTAGCGCACCGAAACCGAGGCACTCAAATTACGCCAATTGGCGCAACAAACGTTTTATATCAACTGTCTCATACTCACATACGTCACATAATGTGAAGCGGAACAATTTTTAAACGCCGCGCATTATGGACACGCGTCATCTTTGTTAAACATCATTGGCTTTAAACAAGCACAGTCAATGGCCATCGGGGTCACGGTCCTCACCGAATCTCAATGGCCCGTAGGCGACATGTCACAACTAAAGCACGCATGAGCTCATGCGCGGCCCTACCCACTGAGGAGGGCCTCAAGCCCGTGGGTTCTGGCTAGCCCGGTTCTGCTTTCGATGAAGCTTTAATAGTCTTAGCACTGAAAGCGTAACATTAGTTTAAAAAAAAACGGCCCCCAGCCAATGGCGGAGCTGCAGAAGTGTCCGCATTGCGCGCGCGCTTTTGGCGTCCGCGCGTTCGAGCGCCACGTGGAGTGGTGCGCGGACAAGGCGAAGATATTGCCGGCCGCCGCGGCCGCACAGCCGCCGCCCCACATCGCGGATGCCAAGCAGCGGCTCAACGCGCGCACGCAGTACAAGGCGCCATTGGCGCGCGCGCGCAGGTAAGGACTCACGCCGCTCTTCAAACAAACGAATGCACGTTCCACTCTTGAAGCGAACGAACAATGCACACATTTCACTCTTGAAGCGCACGAACAAATACACATTCCACTGTGAAGCCGACGAACAAAGCACACATTACACTCTTGAAGCAAACGAACTAAGCACACATTCCACTATGAAGCCGAAGAATAAAGCACACATTACACTCTTGAAGCAAACGAAGAAAGCACACATTGCACTATGAAGCCACCGAATAAAGCACACATTACACTCTTGAAGCAAACGAACAAAGCACACATTCCACTCTGAAGCCAACGAACAAAGCACACATTCCACTCTTGAAGTAAACGAACAAAGCACAAATTCCACTGTTGAAGCGCACGAACAAATACACATTCCACTGTGAAGCCGACGAAAAAGCACACATTACACTCTTGAAGCAAACGAACAAACACACATTCCACTATGAAGCCACCGAATAAAGCACACATTACACTCTTGAAGCAAACGAACAAAGCACACATTCTACTCTGAAGCCAACGAACAAAGCGCACATTCCACTCTTGAAGCAAACGAACGAAGCACAAATTCCACTATTGAAGCAAACGAACAAACACACATTCCACTATGAAGCCACCGAATAAAGCACACATTACACTCTTGAAGCAAACGAACAAAGCACACATTCTACTCTGAAGCCAACGAACAAAGCGCACATTCCACTCTTGAAGCAAACGAACGAAGCACAAATTCCACTATTGAAGCAAACGAACAAAGCACACATTCTACTCTGAAGCCAACGAACAAAGCGCACATTCCACTCTTGAAGCAAACGAACGAAGCACAAATTCCACTATTGAAGCGCACGAACAAATACACATTCCACTGTGAAGCCGACGAACAAAGCACACATTACACTCTTGAAGCAAACGAACTAAGCACACATTCCACTATGAAGCCGAAGAATAAAGCACACATTACACTCTTGAAGCAAACGAAGAAAGCACACATTGCACTATGAAGCCACCGAATAAAGCGCACCGTGAGCTCAATTGTCCGGGCGCTCGCTTTTAATTCGATACCTGGTGACGGCACCAATGAAATTGTAAACTTTTGGTTGATTATTTTATTGTAGAGTTGGTTTATCACGTGCACGGCGGCATAGGAAAACATCGTAAGGATACCTGCATGTTTTAAAAAAATATTTCGAAATCATGTGAAGTCCTCCAGTCCGCAATAGGGCCGCGTGGTGGACTATACGCTAATACACTCTGTATAGAGAAAGCCTTTGCCCGCAGTTTTTGCACTGAGACATGTATAGGTTACATGTAAAGGACTATAGTAAATACCTCGTGTTCTGCAGGAGAACCGAGCATTCCTGGCAATGTCTGACTTACTCAGTGTCCTTGTCCCATTTAGTTTCTCTTCTGTAATTATTGTTTGTGTTTTAAAGTTTACGTTACTTTTTCAAAGTTAGAAAAGAGTAATGTCAACAAAATTTTATGATGACGAGAATGTACCTTATCTTTTAAACATTTAATTGATAAAATTATTAAAAACGAATGTCGAAATTTTATTTACAGAAAGTAGACTAAGCTGTTAATATAATATGGTACTTGATAGCAAAAAGAACATTTCGATTTAATGCGAAATAGATATAAACCATTACACCGACACCATCGTGAATTTTCCCTTGTCATTTTTTATCTCCCCGCATCCCTTTACAAAGTTCCACAGAAGTCGTTTAATTTCATCATCATCATTTCATTTCACCCCGTTTGAGTCCACTGCTGAACAAAGCCCTCACACAGACTGCCACCAAGCACTATCCTGAGCGACCAGCATCCATCGACTTCCCGCACACTTGCACAGGATGTCACCCCATCTAGTGGCGGGTCGTCCCAAACTAATTTACTTAAATAAATTCCAGATCTTCACAGAGCCGCGAGAAAGCGTCGAACAGTCGCTCCACGTCAGTGGACTCCTCGCGTGGTGTATCGCCCCCGCCGCCAAGGGAGGCGGGTGACGGCAAAGGGAGACCGCGTGCGTCAGGTCAGTTTAACAGCTACCCTGAGCTTTTTATCTTTCCTATAGATTAAAATTGTGGAAAAAATGTACGAAAAGCAGTTTCTAGCAAAAAAAAGTTTTTCGTCCAATTTTACAAAATATATATGAAATTTACATTTAAATATGTAATGTTTCATCTAAGTGTAAAGATTAGCACTATACAAAATTAATAAAATTCACTACATTATAATCCACAAATACTACCTAAATCACATTGTAAAACAAACCAAGGGTCATAAACTCTACCTGCATTTGCTAGCTGAATAATTGTACTTAACGTTTGAGCGAGACACAACCAGCCCTCTTATCGTCGACCCCAAGCTGAGGACATAATTCTTTCAAAATAGAAAACTCGCTAATAATAATAATTGTTACATTTTACTAACCTCTTAAATGTTTAGATCAAATTATCGCTTTCCTAAATGGTAAAACTAAAAAGTAACGTTATACTTTAGCGAAGTACATTACTCTTATAGTTTAATAAACTTTCTATTATCAGTTTTCCTGATAAGTTTAAAGCAATCGTTATATATATATACAATGAAATCAGCGTAACAAATATGAGTAAGATATTTATAAACGGCACGCTTAAGTAAATAAATATCTCTGAGTTCTAATGACGTGAAATAAAATTAAGCATTATGTTTACAGAATCTTTGTCGAGTAACGACTGCTACGATGATACAGCGCCACACGTCCCCGTTATCAGGAACTCTAGGACATCGCAAAACAATTCAGGCGACGCCAACGTTAAGGCGCGTCAAGCTCGGCTTGCTAGAGACATAAGCAATACAAGGTAAGTAACAAAATTCATAACGAATTCACTGCAATCTAGCATCATCAGTCTATTGTCAAGGAACTGCTCATTAGATGCCTGATTCAGGACCATCCAATATCTTCATTTTAATTTTAGTCCAAT
Source organism: Iphiclides podalirius (assembly GCA_933534255.1). Classification (NCBI taxonomy): domain Eukaryota; kingdom Metazoa; phylum Arthropoda; class Insecta; order Lepidoptera; family Papilionidae; genus Iphiclides; species Iphiclides podalirius. Next base: position 7,958,321 of record OW152827.1, on the reverse strand, counting down.
ATAAATAGTTATTGCAAATAAGGGGAAAGGAAGGAATTAGATTTCTATTTTTATTACGATTTATTAAACGATTGAATAGTGTTGCAACTGTTCCTGTCTCCTTGTTTGTTATTCAAATTACTTCCGATTCTGAACCCCTTCCTTTCCTTTTCCATAGACAAACCCGAGACTTCAAATTTTCACCCATCCAACAAAGTAGTACCGATCCCAACATACCCAAACAAGTTCCTTCAAATAAAATTAAAAACAGAGTGAGCATTAAGAGACAACAGCAACTGAAGAAACTTGATGAAATCGCTAATAAATATAATCAAAAAATCGAAAAGGAGAAGCTTAAAAATAATGATAATAATGATGAAGGCAAAAGTCACATCCCCGTCCGTAAAAAAGCAGTAGCACGTAAAAAAGATAAATTGAATACTGTGGAAAATTCAGGAAAAGTGCAGAATGTTAAGGAAGATGTAAAAGGAAAGGCATTGTTGGGCCAAAATAAAAATAAAGTACCCGAATCAACAGTGGCACATCAAAATAAGAATCGCTCAAAACCAAAACAGGTTAAGAATAATGCGAAAATTATTTCAATTAAACAAAGCACCATAAGTCTAGATAGCCTTGATGATGTCCAACTTCATTTGAATAATGAAAAACACTGCCAATCGGCTGGAATAAACACTGAACTTCTTTGCCCTAGCGTCCCGTGTAAAATTTATGCGTGTCCCGAACAAAAAAGAACAGATCACTCAAAAATGAAGCCTAACATAAGGGAATTAAAGACCACCAATGACTCAGGCCAACCCCATACTGCACCTGTTGTTGAACTATTGTATAAAAACCCTAATGTAAATATTACTTGTGATATGCAGCCAATAGAAATAATTGCAACACAAATAAAGCACAATGACATGGTTACACGTTGTAATAGAGACTCCACGTCGAATTTCGAAATCGATTTAGGTAGCGAATTAGAAAATAAACTAACATATACAAGTGAAACAAATTCTACCAACGACGATAACATGGTAGATCCTCAATCTTATAGCCAAAATTTGCCTGCTAAATCTTTAGACGAAAAGTCCGCAGATTTAAATAACCTTTCCGCCGAAGATTTCGACGATAATTACGAACACGATATAAGTGCAGAGATGTCCAACGATTCAGTTGAGAATAACAATCATGGACAAACGAATAAGGACATTAGCCGCCATGGCAGTAGTGAGACTTACACAAAGTTTTCCGAAGATCCTACTGATTTGGAAGAGTTTTATAATTTAACCGATAAGATAATAAGTAGTAAAGACGAAGAACGAAAAGATGATGAGGATATTGATGAATTACATACACCAAATTCTATATCAATAGAAGCTTTAAGCAAGAACGAACCTAACCCCGCGCCTCCAGTTTCAACAAAACATAAATTTTCAGATACGTTAGAGGAATTAAAAAGTAACCTCAAAGAACTATTAAGCGAAACAAACGATATGAATATCATAAATGACAATACACAAAGGAATGTCCATGATATGGAGCACATTACCGTATTCGGATTAAAATTTTATGAAAATAACGAACCTTCTAAAAATAGGTATCAAGAAAGTGTTTCTCTTGAATTGAAATTACCTTCAATATCGGAAACAAACAGCATGACGAAAAAAGAACAATGTTTATGGAATAAACCAAAAGCTTCTAAAGGCAATAAAAAATATGATGCCTTTGATAAACAAAATCGAAATAACATTGAATACAAAACGTTTATTGTTAGCGATAATCAAGGTGACAATAGTGATGGACACTCGATTTCCTCAGAAGCGCCTCCTTTAAAACTCCCAAGAATTGAAATTAAAAGGTTGTCCTGTTACTCTATTTAATCCTATAAGTGCTTTCGACACAACATATTCATCTATTTAATAAAATGATGAGTAAAATTCATCAAATTGTACATATAAGACAAAACAGTTTTTTTTTTCAACTGTTCTGTCTTATATCTCTAACTATCGCTAATTTTACTGTTTTAGTAGTTTCTATTCCCTTAAATAGATTTCATTAATACTTATTATAGTAATTGATCTGGGTAAGTTGGTAAGTTTTGGGATGTTAATTTGTATTTTATTCTTTTTGTTAAATTTGCAGGCTTGACGACAATTACGACCCTTTCGTTTCCGCCGCCAGGCAAATGAAGGAGCTTATGTCCTCCGACACTAATATTCCTAAAAAACTTCAATCCCCTCCCAAAGAATTGAACAGAACTCTTCCTACTCTCCGCCCAAATAAAGATAAGACGTCACCCCCTCGCCTTACAAACAATACAAAAATTATGAAAGATACATTAAATAAAACTTACCAAAAAACACCGACTTTACAAAGAATGAAATCTTTTGGCAGTACTACTACCGATAACAAAAGTTCCTTTGGCGGTAGATGTAGTTCGTTTAGAATGAATAGAAACGATAAGAAATGTAGTCAAAAATTGAACACGACGTTTACAAAATCGAGCAAGGAAAACATAAGTTCAACCGACAAATCCACTTTTAACCGTAACAGTAATTTAAATAGATCTTTTTCCAATTATTCTTCCAATTACAGCACACCAAAATTAAAAGATAAAATTCCAAAAATAGCTCCATCAATGTATCATAGCTTCCAACGCACGACGATAAAACAACCTGTCAAACTTGATAAGATTAAAAATGACAATGATAAAAAAGATTTCGTCAACCTTGATTCTATTCTCTCATTTGATAACGCGTCCATGACTGACAGTAACTACATAGATCCTAGGTTAATTAATGAAAATGACAACCTACCGATCAACGTTAGCACTATTCTAAACAACCCTGATCTAATTAGCAGTATGGACTCGTTACTTACCACAGAAAATCTCCCGGCGAAATTCGAATCATTCAGCGTTAATAACAAAAATAACAAAAACGCTTTAGAGCAAACAATTTCTTTATCCAATAACAATAGTTCATATAAAACCAATACAGCTTCTATGAACGAATTAAATTCGCAGTACGACAAATTCATGTCGTCATTAGAACAAAGTATAACGTCAAAAACCTCCGTTAGGGACGACGAATCCCTCTGCGAAGATTTCGATCTCGAGGAATTTATGACTACTTTTGATGAGGAAGTAAATAAACAAAAACTCGAGAATAAACGAACATACAGCTCAACAACTAGAATAGTTAAGCAGTCTAAAGTGTTTGATACGCTCAAAGCGCCTGATGTTAGCGATGATAGCATTCTTCCAAAAGCTTTAAATAATGGTATGTTGCCAGTTAACAAATCAATGTCTCTTGTTTTTAGCAATAACAATGTTAAAGGCGAAAACCTTTTCCCATCCTCCGTTAAACGTTCCACATCCCTCCTTGACTCCATTCAGAAGAAAAACACACTGAAAACGGACACATCGAAGAGTCGACATAAAGCCGATCAATTGGAACAGGATATAATGCAATCTCTCAAGGACTTCGACAAATTTTACGAGTCCGAAAGGATAGAGAACCACCATTCTAGTAAAGAATTCGTAAATTGTTCCAAAAATGCTTATAATACGACGAAAAAGGAACCCGGAACGAAGACCGAGAGGAGAAATAACAAGAACGCAAAAATGTCCAATGGTCATTTCTCGCCCAGCGGGAAACCGAGCAATGATTCAGCCTATAGCAGGTTAGTCAGGTAATAATTTATAAAGAATAACAGAACAAATGTTTTTAAAATTTAATTAGGTACAGATAAGACAAAATAAATAATGTTAGGTATTTGTCAATCACTAATAAGTAATAAACATCTGTACTCTTTAGTGTAAAGTGGCTACCAGTGTTTATTTTAATGTCATTTAAAGCGTTTTGTTGATTTTTTCATTCGTTATTGCAGCTTAAACAGGATATCCCCTTCAAAGTTATCACTGTGTAACTCCAAAGATCAGAACGATTCGGCGCAACTAGAGCAACCTCAAACCGGCTCAGATTCTATGGGGGGAAGTCAGAAAGATGAGGTCAGATCCATCTCCAGCGAAGAGTTTCTGGCAATGGAGCGCTCCGCCGAACTGAATGAGCCACTGCCAAGAGTCGACGCACAATACAAAGATTTAAGCAGTCATACTATTAATGGTAAGGATTCAATTAGGATTTATTTTCGAATAGGTAATGAAGTTTAGATAAAATAGGTATCATTATTATAATTATTGAGTATGTTGTTTTCTCGATGTATTTTAAAAATCTTGACGTCAAGGCACCACGCATACTAGTACCGATATGTCTATAATTGCAACATGACAATATTCTTTTCTTCTTTGTTATTAAATTAATGTTTATCGCGTTAAATACCTATAACGCGATAAACATATAGAACAATAGATGGAACTGGTACCTAACTAAGATGTATTTGATCATTTGTATCACCATAATTATTATTGTTGAAAATAAATTGATTAAATAAAAAGAAAACAAGCGATTATGTCAGTTGGCATCCCTACCTCCTGACATTGACCCACAGTCAATGTCAGGTATGGTTGCCAACCATACTATATAACAACGTGTCTTACTATATTTATGGTAATATGTGTTTTCCCAGATTTTCATTTTAATAAAATGTTCCTTTTTTTATTCAAATTTAAATTGAGAATTTAAAGATAGCTTCCAAAAATTAAGTATAGTGAAAAAACTGTGAGTGTGTGCTAGAAGCATACAAAGATACATCTTAAAGAGGAGAAATAAATAACACTTTGAAAAATACTTTATTTTTTCTCTACTTGAAAAATGTGATACTTTATTTTTCTCACAGTTGGCAACCCTAGTCAGGACACCATCAGTAACAAGACGACCGCTTTGTCTGGTAGACTCATAATTACAATCTATATGTTTTGTATATACTTATACAGGGAGGCTTTTCTAAGTGTATCCATTTTTTTTAATTAAAGTCTAGACATCAATAATGTTATACATATAAAAAATGATAAATATTTTAAAATCACTCGTAAGTAATTAATAACATTCATTTAAACTTATATCAAAAAGTGCGTGAGTTATACGCAACTCATTTATTTTACGCGCGATCATTCATAACTAACACGCACACAAGTTCGTGCACTGTAAAATTTAGGTATTTATGAATGAGTACCGCATTGTCAACATATTCTGTTTTTAGGGTATAGAATGGCTTTTTTTTTGGATTTTTTTTAAATTTCAATAAACGATTATACTACCGAATCTGAACCTCCTGTGTAAATTTGGGCACTTCTCAAAAAGTCTCCCTGTAAGTATATTCCTCTTCTGGAGCGTTTGGAAAAAAAATGGTAAGGGTTAATTTGTATCATGTGCAACAAAGTCGTGGCACCAATAACAACTTTTTGGTATTTACCTATAATTCCAAATCCTTTAATTAAACCATTGTAAATTGCATTTAATATCTTTATTTCACAAACAAAGATTACTGGCACACGGGATAAATTTTTTAACATGTTTTTCTTTTGTTACTCTAGAGTTCATAACTTTTGACGTGTCATAAGATACTTTTTTTTAATTTATTTTTTTTATGGAAAGGGAGGCAAACGATACGCTGTTTTTTTACATGTCGCCAATACAGAGAAGCGCGCAGCCTCGCGGGCGTCGTCACAGCGCAGCCCGCTCTGGCGCTCCCGCCAGGAGCTCAGCTCGAGCGGCTCCGATACGTCGCTGCCCAGGGCGAAGGAGGCCGCGCCCCCTCCGCGCCCCTCCCGCTTCTGCCACGAGTGCGGCAACCGGTTCCGCGTCGACACCGCCAAGTTCTGCATCGAGTGCGGCGTCAAGAGGCTCGTTGTGTAGCGTGACGTCAGGGGGCGTTTTCTAGTCCGCTACGGGCCCTTTACGCTGCTACGCAAGCCGCGACGCGCCGGTTAGCAACGCGTGACGTCATCTGACGGCCTCACGTTAATCCATTGTCGTTCCGAACACATTTGCCTCAAGTGAGTGGTTCAAAAGCGAATGATAAATGTGCGTGTATTTATTTCAATCCAAAAATGGTATAAGATAAAATTTAGTGCCTGGGTTATGAAGATTCATCTGAATAATAACCTTTTAATGATTGAGGTAGAAACCTATTGTAGCAAAGTTTACACAATTTGGTATATGTGTCGCTGAAACCTGGTCACACGATTATAATTAATACGTAACTTTAAAGATATCAAATTATCAATGTAAAACAATTATATTAACAATATAAATTAGACCCAATGGTTAAATTTATATACATTCAAAATGTGCTGCAGTATACTAAGTTATTTTTAGTATCGTGTCTTACTATTTTACAATATACATGTAATTGCATTATATGGTGTACCATATAGTTTGTGCCTTCCCTATAGATGAGTTATTAATAACCCAATAAACATTTTCTTTTATTTTTATTGACGTTAACAGCCGTTTTTTCTCGGCAGCATTTTAAAAGTTAAGCAACTGTGATATATGGTCTTTTTGGTCTTTAACTTATTCAAATATTGTTTTAGAAATTTAAACAACACCTAACTATTATTAAGTGCCAATCATTTGGTTTTGAATGGAATTTTGTGTATTTATATTTTTATTTTTTGTTTTAATCTTGTTAAAAAAGATATTGTTTTTAATTTATAATTTTAATAATACCTCTTTTTAAAAACTCCCGATTGAAAATTTCTTGTCTACAAATAATTAGCCATTTTAACAAGACTGATTCTTTTTGGGAACACTTAACTGTCACTATGTAAACATAGTTTAAATAAAAATTACTGATTAGTGTAATAAATTAACATTACTATAATTGTTTAAAGATAATAAATAAATCTCCAAACATTTTTAAAATAGTATTGTTTTATTTACCTTTGTATCAATACAAACTTAGTAAAATATATTTTTTCAATTCAATAAATTAGTAAAACTACTAGAAAATAAGAAATGAGTATGAGCATGTCATTGAAATGTCCTATTAATAAATTGAAATTATATTATGTAGCAACATTTTAGTAAAAATTATAATGCTGAATTTGTACTCGATTATTATGTATACAGCGTGTCGTTACCAACGCGACAATAAATGAACGCATATATAGAGGATAACTTTTTTAAATTGTATCAAAAATTTACATTCTTTAAACATCAATATTTACAGTCGTTAAATTTTTCAAAACAAAGAATTTCAGAACACCCTTACATACAAAACTGTAACGTATAGTTCATTTGTAAAGGTCACAAAGCATATGAATGGGTTGAATGAATTTAAGAGATAATACATACTGTTAGAAGGAGAGGCTTGTAATGCGACGCCGTGGCAACAAATGAAAAAGACTGAATGTATGAATCAGTCAGTTGTAGTTGTATAGGTGTCACAAATTTTGTTTCTTTTTTACTTAGTTTGAAAATGTTTTTATGGATTTTTTTAAAAATTAATATTTTTTTATGATTATTGGCAAGTAGCGTTAGACGTGTGTTCATTCATTGTCGCGATGGTAACGACACGCTGTATATTTAACATTATAATTGAGTACAAATTCGGAATTCGATATATGAACACGGACTTATAACTAACAGGCTAATTACGATATCAAAGATAAAAATACAGATTTTTAAATATTAATTCAAAACATTCCTTCCTTAAAGTAAAGTTAGTTTGAGAACTACCATAGATCAACATATATTAGACAAACAATGCGCCCGTTCCGCGACATCGTGTGTGATTGAAGCCATCTAGCCGAAGTCCGCCGAAGCCACTCCGCCTAACGTCGAGGTACTAACTCCGTGAAGCGTCGAGCAGCCTAGGCCACCTTGTCCGGGACGTGTGCGCCGTACACGCCTCGCCAAGACCACGCATCCCCCGCGACAGCGAGACTACGTGTGCGACCAGCACTGCGTCTCCCCTTTCGTTAGAAAAGTTAGGAAGCGCGACGATCACCTCTATACACTGTGGCCTTGATACCCCTCCCTGCTCGCTGGGCCTCCCCTAGGGGTCTCACCTGGCTAAGTGGCCCGCGCCGAAGGGAGTAAGGATCATTGCTCGCCTGGGGACTGATCTCACCCGCAACAACGGGACACGACGGAGCCGCAAAGGATGGAGGGCATATGCCCCCCAAGCCTCGCAGGAGGACCCGTCCACCTGCAGTAGTGGACCAACCGATCGCCGAGGAAGTTAAGCTCCCGAGGGAGAAGTTGCGCCCGCAACCGCAGAGAAGCCAGCCGATCGATGAAGACCTATCGACCAGTGAGGAGGAATACCGCCGGAGCGCCGCGAGTATAACGGAGGTGGCGGGAGTCAAGGCTGACGGTGGTGCGTCTATGTATGCATCCACCCCGGCTAAGACGTACCACCGCCGCAAAACCCGCAGGCGACATACGCCGCCAGAGACAGAGGCGTCGCTCTATGAGAAGCGACAATGTGTCGAATCGCCAGCCGAAGAAGACGACCCAAATACAATTGCAGCCACATATACAAGACACTCGCAGCCACCCCGTTCGCCATCCTATGATTCGGTGCATAGTTCCCCGAAACGCAACGAAGCTCCCTTGGACATACCACAAAATATGACGCAAAGCACGTCATATGCAACCATAGCCAAGGCAACCTCACCAACACCCATTGCATCCACGTCAGCGCAACCTACAATGGAACCAACAAGCGCCGCAGCACAAGAAACCACTAAAAAAGGCTACCCACCAAACGTAGTGGAGAACCTGCCCGATTGGGCAGCGCACTTCGCCGAGATTAAAAGAAAGCTCGGGCACGCCCCCAACGCAAGAGCGCGCGGGAAAGGCATCCGATTTCTCCCCCAGTCCGCTCAGGAATATAGAATCATTCAAAGACACTTGATTGAAGCCACCGAAATAAACAGTGCCATCACATGGCACTGTTACGCACCCGCTGAACAACTACCCACTAAGGTGGGAATAAGAGGGCTGCCTGAAACTACGCCTCCCGAGGAAATCACAGAAGCCCTTCGTCAATTAGGCTTCCCAGCTACCTATACCAAGCTCATCCCGCCTATCAGAAGTAGAAATAGGTGTATATTCTTTACACAAATAGAGCGCCTAAACAATTATGAAGCCGCAAGATTATACGGAGTGAGCGAGCTGCTCAATATGCCGGGAGTTTCCATCGAGGGCTGGAAAGGCAGAGCCGGCCCCGCGCAATGCCACCGGTGCCAACAGTTTGGTCATGCTTCGTACAATTGTCATAGGCCAATTGTGTGCGTAAGATGCGCAGGAAACCATTTAGCCGCAAGTTGCCCTGTGCCCCTAATAACGCCGGCCAAATGCGCAAACTGCGGACAAAGACACCCCGCCAACGATCGTCGATGCCCTGCCTTCATACGGGAGGCAAGAAAAAGGGGAATTAAATTAAACCCGCCGCGCCCGGAAACAACAAGAAACAATGATGGATGGATAACTATCGGCGAACGTCGCCGGAGGGTAAGGGGGGAGGAAACAGTGCCCCCCCCCCTACCTCAGACGTCCCCCTGCAGTCTGACATAGAACGGACGCAAACTATGGAAACCGCATTTCAACACCCCCCCGGGGAACGAACCACTCGGGAGGATATATATAGACCACCCACATCGACCGCGGGTTACTCTGCCCCCGCCGCTGCTACATCAAGATCATCAACTACTACTACTGTTACAACACTGCAACCACCGGCAAACTCAGCTACGAGTAATATTAGAAGCCACCGTCGTAGTCGCCGCGGGCGCACCGCTCCCGCGACATCCTCGCAAGAAAATAGATTACCGACGAATTACGATTATCGCGATCGCGACCAGGCCACTACTACGGAAACGGAGACGGCACTACCACAGCGCCCCCCCCCCCCCCCCTCCCCCGCTCGAGAAACCACTTACCGCAAGTTAGCGATACAAGAAGACTACAATTCGCAGAGACGCAGAGAGCAGAGCCGCCACTAACGCGCCGCCCCCTACGCTCCCAAGGAAACCAAAACACAATTGAAGCCAACACAGCAGAAGAATTCGCCGAATTGCTGCGGAGTTTAATCCGCGCCCTATCAGAAGCTTTAGCAGACATCCTCAGCGACATGGCGAGAGGTTCAACACCAGGGAGCGCGGTTACGCGCGCCTTTACCGCAATGCTCGCTAACCATTATAGCGAGCATTGAATTATATTTACACAGGTGCCTCGCTCAAGACGCACTTAATACTGTCACGCCTTTAGGCGTCAAATACCGGGAGTCCAGTGTGGTCCCCGCGACGAAGCCCGGGTCATGAGGTTAAAAACTCGACACCCGTACCTGCAGGCCCTCCAAGGCCATGTAGAAGACCCGTGTGGTGTGGTTGTATTAGACAAACAATTCGAAGCTTCATTTCAGATAAATAAAGAGAAAATATTTTATGGGAGCATGCCCAAACCAAGTCCGAACAGAAGATTTCATAGGAACTTGAGATCTACGTATCTACTATTTATAATATTTAAAGGTGCCGATTTTATTTAATTATTTTCAATAACAAAAAAACATACTACGGATTAAAAAATATCTGTCAAATAACCGCATAGATTTACTATCAATGTTTTGTACCTAATCAATATGTATTGATATATTATAAACATTGATACACAATCAAACAATCCGTGCGACTATATGAACGAAAACTGTTATATACAAAGTTAATTAGTAATAATATACAAAGATAATTAAATTAAAAATATTTCGGTAATTTCCAAATCAATGCAAACTTCACAAGTTTTTACATAAACTTTTCATTCTTGTATGTATGTTATTTATTTACATGTATAAATAATTGGCATTATTCAATTAATATTATATAATAAGAAGTAAATGATGTAATTAAAATGTTAAAGCCGAAACATGCTCCTGTGAGCTTTCCTTGATGGTATGGCACCTCTCATTCTCAATCTACGTAACGCCTCTCTCAAATGTTTTGGCTGCAATGGCCCAGGCTCACCAGACTTTTCGAGGACTTCGAGTGCTATAAAGAAAGTTTTGTATTACTAGTACAGTAAAAGCTTGGAAATAATAGATAGAGGGAGTTTAAGCCGCGAAATAAATATTGCATATCTGACACCCAAATATACCCTCAATAAAAATAGTGCACTTACCTTCTTCAACAACCTCTCCAACAAAGACTTTTGCAATACCAGACATTGCAATCACTACATTTTGTCCAACAGAACATCCAGTAATAGTTTGCATCAAACGTTTAACAGCTGCTTTTGGAAATGCTGCTCGTCTATACATTTCATATCTATCCAATTGCTCTTCAGTGAAGTTTGAGACCAAAACCCTAAAACAAAGGTATAAACTTGTAATGACAAAATGTTTATCTGGTAAGACTTACATTAACCATTGCTTTTTCTCTATATAAGTACATCACAATATTCACATAATCAGTGAGGTCCAAAGGTAAGTTAAAATACAGCGGCGAAACGGACAACATTATGTGCAATTTTGTTGCCTGTCGGCCACTGTACTAATTGCACTGTTCACTCTACTAAAAGTGACGAGTTAAGTGCCCTGCGAGGTTTAAGCGGGCGCACGAAGGGTGCAACATCGCTTTATGCAAACATTGTTAATTCCACCAAAAATAGAAAGCGATCCTATTTTCGGTCAAGTTGCAAGGCAGCTTGCAAACCAAGTTGCATTGTCTCTCCGACGTTTTACACTGTACTTACTCACTGTACCTGTCTTCTGTACTAAACCCTTGAGTAGTTAAAAGCAAATTGAAAACTAAGATCTTTAATAAATAAATATGCATTACAATACTCTCAACAGTGTTATTAACAGCATATTTACTTAAACGGTATTATTTACTACTCGCCAATTTGGCAACCATATCACATTACGTATACATCAGGGCAGTTGAACAACATTCATTATCAACAAGTAAATTGTGTCAAGGGTAAGTGTAAGGTAATAAAGCAGCAGGATTATAATAATAATACTAAATAATTTCTTGCGCATAACCTATGTGGACTTTATGACATTAGTATAATTTTTTGTAAACAATTAATATTAACAAATTTTGTACTGGGTGTAAATATTGTAGTGGTAATAAAAGTGAATTATTAAGAAGATGTATACTGGTGAAAGATTCACTAAGAAAATAACTAACTTATTGTTAGTTTGAAAATATATCATTTTATGAGCTAGACAATTTAATGTACTTATTCAAGGAATATCCAGAATTGTATCAGTATGTACAATACAATGGAACCTTTATACATACTGCATTTTCTCTCGTTCTTCTTCCTCTAATTCTTTTTTACTTTTCTTCTCTCTTTCCCTTTCATTCATTAAATATTCTTCTGACATTTGGTTGTCAAAATTATTTTCAGTTTGCTGAAAGTCATTCATATTTGGAATTATAATACTATCTCTATTAGCCCCAGTATCTTCGAACTGTTCATTAACATTATCATATTGCTTATCACTGGTAGACTCCTGTGTCTCAAAGTTATATTCATTAACATAAGGTTCATACTGGTCTGTAATATCATTCAATGAATCAGATTGTGAACTCATCAAGTTATTAGAGCTCTCAATATATATACCATTGCCAAGTTCATCAGTGGTTTGTGATATCTCTACATTACTGAAATTGTCTACATATGTCTCAACAACATCACTTTGACTCTCCTGGACACTTTCACCATAATTGACTAAAGTTGTATCTGAAAAACATAAGAAACATTTTAATTTACTTTATGTTGTTATCAAAATTTTGTTCGCAAAATAGAAATAAAAATTGTAATATATCATATTCTTCTCTATCATAAAATACATTTAATACTTATGGATACATAAACTAGTTTTCTTTTGTAAAATATGAATAAAAAATTAAATTTTTCATCTGCCGCTCTAATACTGTTAAGGGGTTATGGTTGGGTATAGGCTTAACATTCCAAACATCAACAGTAGTTTTAGTATTTTTGAATTTTTTTTATATGGTGGATCATGATGAGACAAATCCTTTCTAGTAAAAATAACAAGTTTTTAATACTTTTTTCTCAAAAACTATAAGCGACCGGATAATTCAGCTTGTTGATAATTTCATTAGTGATTTTTCTTTACAGAATAAAATTTTTTTGGTCGAAAAAAACCCTGCACTAATGGAACATTTTACCAAAATTTCCTCAAAATTAAATAGTAATAAATGCAACTATTCTTTTTAAGGGGGGGGGGGGGGGGAGACACCCCTCCTCTCCCTCCCCCCACATCCCTCCCACCTCTCATTTCAATGGACGTCAATGGAAAGTTGTACCAAGTAATCGATAATTGATTACTTGATTATATATTATAATAAAAATTAATATATGCCAACTGGTACCTAGTTTGATAAATTAAAATCAGTACAAATAAAATAAAAGTATATATTGAATGTGCACTGTGGTGACATCACAATTTTGTCAATTTGTCTAGGGATGAACTAAAAACCAGATATCGATTTAATTAATTATAAAATATATGAAATACTACACATTTAAAATTAAAACAATTAATAGGAATAATAATAGTTCAAGAACTTAAGGATTTAATAATAAATCTATTAAGGTACTCAATAGGCATCCTTCGTATCCCTATTTGAAGTGTTTGGAATGAAACATAAATAAATATATTAAAAGTTACACTAACATTCGGGTTCATCTTTCAGTAAGTTTTCTTCAACTTCTAGGGATATTTCTTGAGAATCGTCTTCGTTAGAATCGCTGTGTTCTAATTCTTGATTAAGATCAATCTCTTCTTCTGTAAATTTAAAATACAAAAATAAATTTATTATAAATTGTCATTAAAATAACCTATTTGGACACTATACGTAGCCTAAAATTTACCTTTCAATTTATCTGCTTCCGAAAAGCCATCGCTACCTGGATTTTCTGCCATCATAAATACTGTATTTTTCCAGTTTTCAAGTACAATCTAACTTTTTCAATAATTACAAAAATAAATACAACAAATAATCAAGAAACTTCATTTTGACAATTTAAAATTAAAAATTAAAAATCACATCACGATCATCAACTAGCTAGGGATGGAATGGATAAAAATGTCGATATATCAAAATATTGACATTGACGTTTACTCGAAAAAATTTTCAATATACTAGCGTAATAGCACTCGTGCGAATAATATTCTAGCGTAATTTCACCCGTGCGAAGGGGTACACCCGGGGCACCCGCCCATATAATAATTACACATATAACCCATTCTAGAGACTCACTCTATGTAGTAAAAAAACCGCATCAAGTTCCGTTGCGTATTTTAAAGATCTATATTGTAGATGTTTTAATGTAAAGTAAAGTAATGTAAAATATACTTTATTGTACACCATAGAAACTACAGTGTTTATAATTTAAAAAAAACACACAGGTACAACAGGCGGCCTTATCGCTTAAACAGCGATCTCTTCCAGGCAACCTTAGGGCAGAGAAATTCATTAAAAGGAGAAAGTGGCAGGGGTGTACTAAATAAATATTAAGAAAAATACATACATATAAATACATAATATTATATACATATAACCAGAAAATAATATATAATGGACGACAGATAGAAGATTAAGAGAAAAGGTAATGAAATTTTAATTTAGTTTTAAAAATGTTAAGAGATTTAGATTGTTTAATATCTAAGGGGAGAGAATTCCAAAGACGTATAGCAGTAACAGTAAATAAATTAGCATAGAAGGAAAAGGAGTGACTAGGAGTACTAAGCAGAAAAATATGAGAACGGAGAGAAAAACAGTGTAAATCATTAATATCAATAAATCGATCCTTTAAATAACGTGGAGTGGTAGGATTAAACAGAGTTCAGTAAAGAAGATGAAGAATATGAGTATTCCTGCGAAGGCGAATCGGGAGCCACTTGAGCTTATGGCGGAATTCGGATATGTGGTCATACTTTCGCAACCCAAATATAAACCTTATGCAGTAATTTTGAAGCCGCTCAAGTTTATTTAGTTGCTCCTCAGCTAGATCCAGATAACAAGTGTCCGCGTAGTCAAGGGTCGGTAAAAAAAGAGACTGAGCTAGCGCAACTTTAGTAGAAATGGGGAGGACATTACGCAACCTTCGGAGTGAGCCAACTGCGGCAAACATCTTCCTGCTTAACTCACTAATTTGCGGCATCCAAGATAATGTTTGGTCAAATATGATGCCCAAATTTTTAACTTTGTCGCTATATGGGATAACAGTTCCTTCGAATATGTTTGGCTGTCACAAAGATAAACAAGAAATTAATTTCGTACTTCCAACAATAATGGCTTGGGTCTTCGATGGATTTACTTTAAGCCCAAACAAGTTACACCAATGAGAAATGCGGATAAGATCCTCATTAACTAAGCCAATTGTATTGGGTAGTACCGCAATCTTACATTGGGAGTAGATTTGTAAATCGTCTGCATAGATGGCAGAGAGAAATAATGCGGGAACAGATCGAACTGATTTTCATCAGTAGAGAATAGAAAGTAGAGAATAATAAAGGAGACAACACGCCACCTTGCGGGACGCCAGCCGTGACAGCAGACCAGTCATAAAAAGTATCTTGAATTCGTACACGCTGCCGGCGTCCATGCAAGTAACTACGAAAGCAACCAATTACCACAGGAGATATGTTAAGTGAACTGAGAACAGCGAGTAGAACATCAAAGTCTACAGTATTGAAGGCATTACTGAAGTTAAGCAATGTCAAGACTGTAACTTGTTGATTATCCATACCCAGCCGAATATCATCAGTGATTCTGAAAAGCAGTTGTCGTACTATGACCAGGACGGAAGCCAGACTGAAATGAATTTAATAGGTTATTAGTATGTAGGAATTTACTTAGTTGTTGGTGTACAAGGCGCTCTAGTGCTTTAGATAGAAAGGACAGAATGGATATGGGAGTGGAGTTACTTAGGCATCTTTCCAGGATGAGGGAAAAACACTAGAGTTAAGGGAATGGTTAAAAATGTATGTAATGATAAGAGCTAAAAGATCGAGTATAGTGATAATCATTTTACGACTAATGCAATTAGAACCAACTGCGTCAGATGTAATGGCTAAAATGTTCTTTTTAACATCACTGACAATAACTTGGCTAAAGAAAAAAGAGGGATAGGCAGGAGTTGATATAGCAGAAAGTTGACTAATAGTGTTCTTTTTCATAGTACTATCTATAGTAACAAAGGAAAGGAAATGCCTATTAAGGTTATTTAAGTCCAAATTAGAAGAGTTTATATTTTGCTTTGCTTTTCCTCAAGATTTGAGGAAGTTCCAAATTTTACTTGAATCGTTTTCTTCAATAACAGATTTATAGATATGGCGTCGTTGACTATCTCTACACACCATGTTGCAGCGATTTCGTGCCCTATGATATTTCTCCCCATTGAAATCATTAGGATTCATACAATATTTCGTTTTGGCAAGTTCCTTTTTTCTTGCAAATTCTTTATATCCACAGTAAGCCAGGGGGCGGGAAGATGCTTAATTCGAACTGGGCGAATTGGAGCGTGAATGTCATACAATTGTGTGAGTAAGGTGTTAAAGATAGATCTGCTCATCAACTGTATCAGCACTCGAAACTACTGACCAGTCAATTTTAGCAGTATCTTCTCGTAACCGATCCAGGTCCATTGTACCAAAATTGCGCTGAAGAAGGATCCTGCGCTTAGCTTTAGGGGGCTTTGTTTTATAAGAATTATATTATATTATAAGAAAGGTAGATTAAATCATGATACAAGAAAGCAGAAGCATTACATTGTCCATACTTTGCAACATGGTCAATGGAAGAAACGAGTATTAGATCCAGAAGAGTAGGCGCGCAATTTGGAAATGAGTGAGTAGCTGAAAGAGGAAGTATGTGCAAGTTAGTGCCATTGACGAGAGATTTCAAACGGGATGAACTATTGCCGTTTTTAAGGAGACAATTATTGAAATCTCCCATTATAATGATATGACTATAAAGTGAGGAGTATTGTTCTAATAGAATTTCAAATGATGAGAAATAATCAATAGTTATATTTGGACTGTAATAGACACCAAGAAGTATCTTTACAAGACCAAGTATAACTTCTATGAAAAGATGTTCAGGGCCCGCACTAGACAATGGTTGAGAGGAATTTACAACTGTGAAAGGAATGTGCGATTTCAAATAAATCGCTACACCACCACCAGTGCGCCCAACACGATCGTTGCGACTCAAACGAAATCCAGGAAGGAAGTAAGAAGTAGATGGCAAACAAGGCTTTAACCAAGATTCAGAAATTAAAATCGCGTGTATATTTTTGTTATCGAATGAGGACAACTTGTCAGGGTAATGTGAAGGAATACTCTGGGCATTTATATGAATTACATTAAAATGTTTCAGTGTACCTGAGAAATGAGAATCAAGAGTCTCACTTAGAGAAGGGATGCTGTGAAAACTGTCATTACTGCTCAATCCATCTGAATCACAAAGAAAAAAAAACTGTCGTCTAAGTTTAACGTTACCTAAAAGTTACCTAAAATCATTGAAATCAAATAATAGTAAATAAATAATAAATAAATCAGAAGGAAAAAAAATATATCAATTAACGAACCCACCCGCCAGTTGCAATGTTTTAGTGGCAATACACCCACCATTGATACTTGGGAGTATCGAATTGGTAATAATTTCTAAACATTTTTAACGCAAATTTTGTTTTCAAAATGTTACTTTATTTTATTTTATGTATTTTAGTTCATCAAGCATCAATTACAATTTTTAAAGTTTCATTCAAAGGGGTAAATGTATGCATGGTCCGTGGGGGGGGCATGGTCTGTGGTTCCGCCGCTCACCACGTTTCGGCCGTGGAGGGTATGAAGAACGGCGCACCGCAATACCGAAAACCTCCGCCCACAGCCCCACTACCACTGCAGCAGCGATGCAGCCCCGCCGTATCCACTCCTCTTCCTCCGTGACTCCTCCTCGGTAGCAGGCAGGGAAGGCAGGGAGAGTGGCCCCTCCTCTACCACCTACGACCTGTCCCCTGCAACCTCCACCACGCATCCACTCTCGTGCCGGCCTTACACCACAGGCCACTCCAGTGTGGGTTCCTCTTGGCTTCCCCGTGGGTGACCAAGCCAAGAATACTAAGCCCCTCCACCACGACAAGTTGAGAACCCGGTCGGAGGGGATCCCCAACATCCGTACCTGCCTGACCCCAAGAAGAGAGACCCCGTTGGTTATCTACAGACAGATACCGAGTTATCTACCAACCACCTAACCACCAAACCTTAAACGACTTGATGACTATATTTGTGTGCGTGGTTTAAATTGCGTTATGGACCATCTATTATATAAGACTTAAGGTCGTGACATAAGATTTTATATTAAGGTCACGCTGGAATTATCGTTCCGCATTTACCATTTACCATTATGTGCGCGTCACGCAATATTTATTGTTGAATTAATCTATATGATTAAATTTTCAATTACTTTAAGCGCTTTCAATTGATTGGCGGGGAGGGATGGTGAGACATAAACAGCAGATTAATAAATTCGCTAGCAGTATTGGTATCCAAAATTCGGCTTTATTTAGTGTTTAATTCAAAATATGACATGAAATCGAATTGTAAATAATAATGTTATACAACATTTATGGAAAAAAAATAATTTATTAATTATTACATTTTTTTTATTTCTCAAAATATTTATTTTTACTTAAAAATAAGACGAAGTTACCACGGATACTATCCTCTGCAATAGAAAGAAATATCTATACTTTAAAAGAATCCCTCTATTAGTTTTTTTTTGATTTGGCAGTTTCCAGAATTGTCTACGGATGTGTCATTGAGAGAAAAAAATCGATTATTAAATATTAAATATTAATCGATTTTGTAAAAAAAATTAATCAGAAGAAATAGTAATTAGATTATTTTCTATTATTCTAAAAATCCTGTATAGCAATAAAACTAAAAAAGAGATTAGTATGGTGTTCACACTTTACCAGAAACAAAATCAAAATGAGTAGTATAAAAAATAACCTTAACGAAAACATTCTGATTTCATAACAAAAATACAAAGTACCTGTTTCTTAAATTTTAAACTTTGAACAATAAAAAAATCTAAAATAAATTTGCCACAAATATTCAATCTTATTTAACATTTTATTTCACTCAAATCTATTAAAAAGTTACGAAACTGCTTTACCTATGGAGTATTTGATTCTAAATATAAATCTGGTACGTACTTGTGTCCTCAATTTTTTTTGTTTAAAGATTATTTTTAATTTATTTCAAACATTATGAACACCACCCTATTAGAAATTCCTGCCTTACCTCTAAATACGATAACCTATTCACGAGCACTAAAACCACTTAACGGCATAAACAAACAATGTTGGAATTGATATTTTTCTGGTTATTTCTTGTCAAAATAAAATATTAATATATTTTTTAATCATGGAATGCTCAATTAGCATAATGTTAAAGTATGTACTTAGTCGAAAAAAATCACCCTGCATACATACAGATGACTGTTAACAAAAATCGTTTAAAAAGTTAAATTGATATAATCGATTTAAATTAATTTTTAAAAATCGGTTATAAGAAGAAAAATAATCGATTAATATGAAAATCGATTATTTTTTCACATCCCTGGAATTGTCAGTCACATACAGATAAAGCGGGTGTGTGGATGCTTTTCGTAGTGATATAATTATTAATATTTTATTGTGCTCCGGTGCGGACAGTGAGTTCCATCATGAGCGCATTAATGAAAGCAGCTATTTTCCGAAGCCCTGCATCATTGGTTAGTATATCAAAGTATTTGTTAAATGTAAATTAGTTATGTAACTGTGTCACAATATTCTAGTCAACAAAAATGTTGTGAAATTTTTCTCTCTTATAGCCCTTATATGTTCATGGTATTGGTTGATTTAATGTTTAACAGGTTTGCGTTTTAACCTTGACCATTATTGTTCTTATTAATTTTATTACTTTTACCAATAATCTAATTTTCTTGTTCTGCTCTCTTAGTCTTAAATAATCTTCTGTCTCAATAATAATTAATTTCAGTAGTGTATAGAACTATGCATCATACGTAATTAAGCTTTGATTTCTTTATACATTATCCACGAAATTAATGTGTTATTTCAGGCTACTCATCTTTATAGAAACCTCCATTTATCAGTTGGAGGTGCTAGGCCTGCAAAAGATGGATCTGTCAACTCTAATTTGTCTAAGGCTTACACAGTTGTAGACCATCAGCATGATGCTCTAGTCATTGGTGCTGGTGGTGCAGGTTTACGGGCAGCGTTTGGTCTTGTGCAAGAAGGGTTCAAGACAGCTGTGGTAACAAAGTTATTTCCAACTAGATCTCACACTGTTGCTGCCCAGGGAGGAATAAATGCCGCATTAGGTATTTAAATATTTAGTATTTGACTCGATTAATAATATTTTTAGGCCACTATTGTTGCAGTCTGGTAATTCCAGAATTATTATAATTTCAATGTAATATATTAAGATCAATATATCAAATAAAAATATTAACAAATATTTGAAAAAAATATGAGAACAAACTCATAATCTCAAAGTTTCTATAGCTTAGTGATTGGTTAATCTTCTTATGTATTTAATGTTTCATTTTAGGAAATATGGAAGAAGACAGCTGGCTTTGGCATATGTATGATACCGTTAAAGGTTCTGATTGGCTTGGAGATCAGGTATCTAATTATTTATGTATCTTGCTTTTTGTTATTTTATAATACGTTTGAAAACTTAATATGTAAGGACATTCTTATGGGACAGATAGATAACATTATATACTCTTATTTATATGATATATGAATAATTTTGTTAATAGGATGCTATTCACTACATGACCAGAGAGGCACCACATGCTGTAATTGAACTTGATAATTATGGAATGCCTTTCTCCCGAACACCTGAAGGTAGAATTTATCAAAGAGCCTTTGGAGGACAATCCTTAAAGTTTGGCAAAGGTGGGCAGGCTCATAGGTGCTGTGCTGTAGCTGACAGGTAATGCCATATTATGAGTTAACATTTTATTTTTAACATGCTTATATTAGTTTCACCTGTATTATGTATGAATGCATTTGAATTTCTAAACGTGATTTTGCACCGCTTTGAACAATCAGATTTAATCAGACTTTGCACACACATCAGACTCATGACAATTTTTTTTTTAATCACACTTCATAATTTAAATTTATTGAAATTTATTATCAACTTTTTAGTTTCGTTATCTACAAAAGCATGTTTTTTAGTTTTTTTTTAAACTATTATTTTATTAAAAACAATATACATTAGTACTATTACAATATAACAAATTTTTGTTGTTGTGATTGTTGAAACTTTAAATAATGCAATTATTATGTAAAAAATTTCTGGTATTTAGGTTAATTGTTTACTCATATGATAATAATTAAAATGTTTTATTAAATTACCAGAACAGGACATTCCCTTCTCCACACTCTATATGGTCAATCCTTGAGGTATGACTGTGAATACTTCATTGAGTACTTTGCTCTGGATCTGTTGATGGAAGACGGTGTTTGCAAGGGATGCATTGCTCTTAATCTTGAAGATGGAACACTTCATAGGTAAGAAATATGATGTGATGTGTTATCTACATGTATAAGACAACACTACACCAATTCTATAAATTCTTAAATGAAAATATTATTACAAATTAAGTTACAGCATTGTTTATACAACTGTATTTTACTATTAAAACAGATGTTTTATTTTTAATTGTATCAGTACAGTTTATAAAGTGTTTAATACAATCAGTGGTCCAATGTTTGAATGCTAGCATTTAATACTGAGTTTTCATTTTGTAAGTTACCTACTTTGAAAAATTAAAAACCTCGCTATTGAGCACAATGGATAGCAGGCTTATGGACCAGACCCCAGTCTGGTCATGTATGGGATTTTGCAACTTTGATGACAAATTTTATCTGCCACCTGATCAGTAAGGAGAAATTTTAGACATTATGAATTTGCACATAATACCAACATGGTTTTCGTATCTAACTTATGTCGGTCAGGTTCCAAGCGAAGAACACAATCCTAGCCACAGGGGGTACAGGCCGTTCTTACTTCAGCTGCACTTCAGCCCACACTTGCACAGGTGACGGCACAGCTATGGCAGCACGCGCCGGTCTACAGAACGAAGATATGGAGTTTGTGCAGTTCCACCCCACAGGTATGCGTTCATATTCTCATATGCCTTTAGTCTGATTCATACGTTAATTTGAGTTCTGCAAAAGATTGGCATAAATAGAAGAATTTATATTTTGATCATTATTAAACATTGGTATCAATGCTTTAACCCTATGTCTGTTGTAGTTCATTTGCTTTTTTTTATTGTTTTTTTTTTTAATTTGTTCATTATTATTATTTCTTTTTATATCTTTACCAAATTACGAAAATTTTTGTTTAAACTTTGTATATTAGTACGATAAATCTTCATCTTATCTTATACTGCAAAGGTCTATACTTATGAATTATACATGTTATAGCAATTATGCAACCACATCATCCTATTCATTAAAGGCAAAAAGCTTGAAGTGTTTCCTAGAAAATTTGTTTAGGAGTCCTCTTGTATTATAAAATTATTTCCCATCACAACCCATAGCCATTAATACAGAAATCAATTTGTTTATTTTTTTTATATAAAAAAGTATTAAAAATCAATGGTGGCTTGGTCAGGTATCTATGGGGCGGGATGCTTGATGACGGAGGGCTGCCGTGGCGAAGGCGGGTTCCTGGTAAATGCGAAGGGCGAGCGATTCATGGAGCGATATGCGCCCGTCGCCAAAGACCTCGCCAGCCGCGACGTGGTCTCCCGCGCCATGACCGTCGAGATCATGGAAGGTAGGGAGCAACTCACTATCCCCTCAAATTCTCCTACATTACGATATTTCAGGATTTCGTTATCTAGTCCCAAACTAAGCAATACTTGTACTAAGAGTATTAGGTAACTGACAAACATACTTAAACATAGGTACTTTTCTTTTGTAAGTAAATACATATGTGTGTTTGCCTTAATTGAAGCGATTATTCGTTCCAAAAAATGGATCTTAATATTACATATATGCAAACAAAAACTTCAAAGATCAGAAGATCAGTGAAACCTCTTAACCCCTGTCTACCGCTCCGGGTCGCAATAAACAGTCGGTAATCGCCAATGATATACAAATACTAGGTAAATATAACACTAGCGCATCGAAACTGAGGCACTTAAATTGAGTGTAATTAGATTGCAAGTCTATAGACTGCTATCTCTGCCGTATCATATTGTCTATATCATCTTTCACATTCATGTCACATAATGAAAAGCGGAACAATTTTTATGCGCCGCGCAGTGTGGACACGCGTCATCTTTTTTTTATGTGAAAAGTTGCCAAACGAGCAGACGGTTCACCTGATGTTAAGAGAATACCGCCGCCCATGGATATCTGCTACACCCGAGGGTTACAGATGCGTTGATAACCTTTTGAAAATTGTGCTCCGGCTACCTCAAACGCGAAAGTATTTGTCATACTTCCACTTTATAAGATATGATTAATAATCATTGCATTAGGTAGCGATAAGAAAGAATGTTTTTATTCAATGTTTTAAGTCGTTACTAACTGTTATCCGCGGCTTCACCCGCGCGACCAAAGGGTATTAACAATGAGATTTTATTATACACTACTTATTTGACACTTATCATTACATATATTTTGTACAATTCACACAATATCTTTATATGTTATAGTTGGTTGATAATGGACTAAATAATTTCAAGAATTGTTCCTTCGATCCTGGACTGTAAAAGGATGCTGGTGAAAAGGAAAGGGCGTTCATTACATAAATTACACGCCTACCTTAGTAACTGCAAGGCGCCTTCTCCGAAGCTACTTCAGGATTCAACTCTAGATGCAGATGTTGTCGAGGTGGCGGTCGAATTTGCGGTTGTCCTTTCCTTTAGTGCGCACAAAGCTTCCCTATCACCTTTAATATATTTTATAAGATCGCGGCGCGGTAGTTAGTATTCTATTACTTTTGTGCCGACTGTTCTCGGCGCATTATATATGTAATACGTAGGCGTGCGGGGTGAGGGGGGGTAAGAACGCCCGAGAAGGATTTAAGAGTTTAGAGGGTAAATGTGGATTTTTTTGAGAAACGGCGCTAACATCCCCCCGGCCCTAAAGGGTTGCCTTTAAGGAATTATATTAATATAAAATATAAAATATAATACATTTACGTATCCGCTGCGTGTTAGTATATGATAAAGCTATATTAAAAATATATGAAATTATTTGTATGAGAATTAATAATACGAAAATACAATATATATATACCTACTATAACTATGTACTTAGCCTAAGCATCAAGCCGGCTATTGATTTGGTAGTGGGCACAAGCGCACCACTGGACGTATAAAGGTGCCTTTGGCAGTTTTTACAGTAACGACTCGTGCTTTTCCGTCTTTAGAAAAGTGAACCCTTTCCACGACTCCCAGCGGCCAAGAGAGAGGGGGCGCGTTGTCGATGAAAATAACCACTACCGTTCCTTCTCGTATGGGTACAGAAGGTGTGTTCCATTTAGCTCTTTCTTGCAATTTATGCAAGTAGTCACTACGCCATCGCTGCCAGAAACTCTGGACAAGATGATCTAACAGAGAATGTCGCTGGATTAAGCTTAAAGAGTTCGTGTCCGTCGCAGGTATCGATGCTAACGGGACAGTATTTAAAAAATGCGCGGGCGTGAGTGCGGATGGTTCCGCTGGATCACTACTCATGGCGGTCAAAGGACGCGAATTAAGGAGTGCCTCAATTTGCGTCAAGACTGTCAAGAGCTCTTCGTAAGAGAGGATTTGTTGACCTATTACCTTGAAGAGGTGTGACTTAATAACCTTAATCATGCTCTCCCAACAGCCGCCAAAATGAGGGGATGCAGGTGGTATGAATTTCCATTCAATGCGGTTCTCAGCAAGCTCTTCCTGAAGGTGAGGTCTATACTCAGTGTCAAGAAATTTATATAGATCTCGTAAGTAAGAGTGCGCACCAACGAAGCAAGTCCCGTTATCTGTGTAAAGACACTTTGTCGGGCCGCGGCGAGAGAGAAATCTCTTTAAAGCAGCCAAAAATGACGGAGTACTTAAATCTGTTGCAATTTCAATATGCGTAGCGCGAGTTGTTAAGCAAGTGAATACGCACAACCAAGCTTTACGACTCCTTACACCACGTGCACGAATAGGCGTGTATTGTAGGGGACCAGCGTAATCGCAACCAGTATGCGTAAAGGGCTTTTGATATTGATTCACGCGATGACTAGGAAGATCAGCCATGGGCGGAAAAACGGGACGTGGCTTAGACTTAAAACAAGTATTACATTTGTGTATTATGTGACGAATAATTCGTCTAGCGGCGAGTATCCAATATTTACTCCTTAGTGAGGACATAAGCAACTCTGGTCCGGCATGTAAATATTTTTTATGATAATATTCAATAAGTAATTCTACAATTCGGTCGTGACGCGGTAATATATATGGATGTTTGTAGTCGAAGTGTTCGGAGGAGTTTGAGAGTCGGCCCCCAACACGAATGATATTATTTTCATCGAGAAATGGACTAAGCTTGCAAAGCGTTGAGGAACAACGTTTATTATATTTTAGAGACTCGATCTCTTTTGCGAAATGCAAATTCTGCAGATAAGAAATAAGTTTGTTTTCCGCGAATTGCAAGTCGCAACTAGAAACGAATTCACGGACAGGAAGTTTTTTTATAAAGCGATACATGTACACTATTATACGTAACAATTTTGACCATGACGATACTCGTTGCACAAGTCTACTTAGCGAACATTGAGAGACGTCTGTTGTAACTACATGCACGGTAGACTTATGCTCTGGAATACCATCAATGGGCTCATTATGATCGAAAGTATTGATAGGCCACTCTGAGGGATTTCGGGAAGCCCATGGAGGGCCATTATACCATAAGTCGTGTTCAATTAGACTCTTTGGAGTAAGTCCACGCGAAAGGCAATCAGCGGGATTCTCGGAGCCGGCAACGTGATAAAACCGATTGGCGGGGATAAGTTCAGTCAGTGTTACTACCCGATTGGCGACAAAGGTTTGCCAACGGTGTGGTGATGAATTTATCCACGCAAGCACTATTTTAGAATCGCTGAAGGCGAATAACTCTTTCACCTTGTATCTAGAGGATATATTGTCCGAAACCTTTCGAAGCAATCTAGCTAACAGGACTGCTGCACACAGTTCTAGTCTCGCGACCGAAATAGTTTTTATGGGAGCAACCTTAGACTTTGCACACAGAAGTTGCACATTATATTTGTGGTCATTTTGTACCTGCACGTACACGACGCCTCCGTAAGCACGCACGCTGGCATCGGCAAACCCGATAAGCCGTATGTCACATCCCTTACTTATACCAAGGTGACGAGGGATTCGTAAACTATTGAGTGCGTAGAGTTCAGAACAAAACTGATTCCAAGGAGAAACTATATGATTCGGTGGTACGTCATCCCAATCACATTTTAGCAACCAAAGGTCCTTAATTATGAGTTTGGCATACAAAATGGAGGGAGCAGCAAACCCCATTATATCCCAGAGTCTAGAAATTGTAGACAGAATTGTGCGCTTGGTGCATTTATCATGTGGTGTGTAAACCCTAAAGTAGAAGCAGTCATTTGACCTATCCCAATGCATACCCAAAATCTTCTGCGGTATCGAACGCTCGAATTCAACTTCCTGAGGGGCCTTATGGGAGTCAGGAATATGTGCCAGGACATCATTATAATTACTTGTCCATTTAATGACATCGAATTGCCCCAACTTAAAGAATTGAATAAGTTCTTTAGAAATCGCTTCCGCTTGTGACGCTGTCATTACACTAATTGCTAAGTCGTCCATGTATAATGCGGAAGAAACAGCGGAGGCAGCAGCGGGATATTTATCACTTTCATCAGCTATGAGCTGATGAAAGTGATAAATAACCTCTCGTAACGCATGGTATGGACTAGACTTGAGTCCGAAGCAAACGCGGTTGAAGCGATATATTTGTAATGAGTGATTTTTATCAAATCTATACAAAATACGTTGATAATCGCGATCTTTTTCAGACATCATTACTTGCATGAACATTTGTTTACAATCTGCAGTAAGTGCTATTTTAAATAATCGGAAATTAATTATAATATTAAATAAGTCCCCCTGTAGGTTGGGGCCCGCATGCAAAATATCATTAAGCGATTTGCCCGAGGTGGTTTTAGAACTCGCATCTAAAACTACTCTCAATTTGCTGCTCGATTTGTCTTCGCGAACTACAAACCGTGATGCGGGATATAATAAGTAGGATGAATGGTACCGTTTTCACTCGTACTAACTGGAATCAAATAACCTTTGTCTATATATTCACGAATGACTTCA
Source organism: Iphiclides podalirius (assembly GCA_933534255.1). Classification (NCBI taxonomy): domain Eukaryota; kingdom Metazoa; phylum Arthropoda; class Insecta; order Lepidoptera; family Papilionidae; genus Iphiclides; species Iphiclides podalirius. Next base: position 7,930,951 of record OW152827.1, on the reverse strand, counting down.
TTATAAGCAGTATAGAACTCAGGTGACGCTTGAAACTTTCTCTCTAAACAATAAAAGCGCTTGAGCGCAGTGCTATAAGATTCCCCCAGTGAAAATGGATCATCATTAAATGGCAATGATACTATGTACCTGCCACTGTCATCACGAACAGTGGTGGCGCGAAAGTGTTCTTCACACTCGAGATCGTCCTGACTCGGTGTGGGCGATGTGGTAACCTCCTCTAACTCCCAGAATCGCTTCAGAAGGGGGTCAAGGGTGTCCTTAACAACGGAACAACAAGAAGTGGTATATGTTTTATTATGCAACGTAGGCACGGAACCCATAATTACATAACCAAGAACCGTCTCAATGACGGAAGGTGCATTGTAAGTATTATTATATTTATAAGTATTATTAAGTTTATTATTCCTATGAACTTTACTAGCTAATAACAAATGAGGGAAAATGGCTGCACCTATTAGCATATCAACAGACCCTGGAGTCCCAAACGTGGGGTCTGCAAGCGGTAGTTTATGTAAATGAGACAATGCGGTTAAGTCAATAGCGGCCGACGGCATTATGTCCGTAATGCGATCGACAATAAGCAATGAAATATCGAAATGAACGTCGTAGTTAAAGCGCGAGTGTATTTTCATATCAATCAAACCTTTAACTGAATTTTCCGACCCACCTATACCCTTTACTATAATATGTGAATTTTTTAAATTATTCGTTAGCTTAAGACGCCGTAAACAACTAAAAGTTACAAAGCTACTTTGTGAAGCGCTATCTAGTAAACAACGTACAAGATGCGGCTTGTTATGTGCATCGTAAACAATCACCTGCGCCGTCGCAAGTAGCACCGTATTATCTACACTGCCCGCATACGATTCTTTAGAGCGCGACGCAGCAATGGACGTAGCGCATAACGATTGTAAACATGGCCGTGTGGCAGCATTAGGGCTCGTAGAAGATTCATTAGTCGGTCGTGATCGTGAGTCATCGCTAATGATATTATTCGAATTTCTATCGAAATGTAACATGCTATGATGACGCTGATTACATGAACGGCATTTAATTTTTGAAGAACAATTGCCTGTCTTATGCTTTATGCTTAGACAATTTACACAGGCATTGTTATCCTTTACACATTTAAAACGTTCTAATGGTGTAATTTTATTAAACGCAGGGCATTTATAAAAATGCTCGTGAACGATATTATCGCACAGGCACTTCACAGATTGCGATGACGTAACATAAGACTGCGGGTTAGGCGGAGTATTGCGAGAATTCATTTCATACCTTTGTTTTGATTTATTGTTAGAAAACTCGGACGAATTAGATTGCATATTACGATATATACGACATTGATCCTTTACGAATTTAGTAAATAAATCGAGTGTAGGTATTTTGTGTTCACGAGAACACATCTCAAATGAATGTATGGATTCTTTATCGAATTTTTTTAAAGCTATATGCAAAAGAATGTAGTCCGAGAGGTTATCTATGTTTAAATTCCTTAAGGAGTTTACCGCAGTTACGAACTTATCCATAAATAATTCAAAATTAGCGGCGGATGCTCGACCCGACAATTTAAGATTGAAAGCCTGGTCTAAGTAAAACGATGCCAAGACACGAGTATCCTGGTATCTATCAAGGAGCGATTGAAAAATAATATTATAATTATCAGCGCTTGGAGTCACACCAGCAAATACTGATTGAGCCCTAGGGGACAGCTTTCCGATCAGATAGTATAGTTTGTCTGCGTCCGTGAGTGTTTGGTTGTCGTGAACCGTAGATTTAAAACTAGCATAAAATAACGGCCAGTTACTTATATTTCCGTCAAACGCGACAAGTTCTATAGGCGGAAGTCTAGGTTTGGACCTAGGAGTCGTGGTGCCGGCACTAACCGACGATGATGAGTTTGAACACTTCATCATTACGCTCTTTATAAAACAATACAGGTCTTCAAAAGACGCGTAGGCTTGATAGTTAGGCTGAGCTGTGGGCTCGATAGTCAACAGCTGTTTATTGTACTCATCCAATACGGAATGAAACTCTGTGCGAATCATGTCCACTGTTATGCATGAATTAAGGAATTTATCTTTACTATCTTGAGTTAATTGTGCATTTTTAGCTAATTCATAAATATCTTGAACGCGTTCGAATAAAGCATTACGTTTTGCTAAAAGTATACTTAATTACTGCTTATTTTCATTAGCTGATATTTTAGTCGCCATTTTTCTCGAAGCTTCTCGATACAGAACTATGGACAATAATCTTAGAAGCGGGTAGTTTTATGCGCGTGAACCACGTTTTCAATAAATAACTTAACAAATTGAAAATAATTATATTATAAATATTTAAATAGTGATGTTTAACGAAAAGTATAGGTATTGTGTATATAATATATAATGTATATGCGGATATATAAAGTAATCTTATAGGGTGCCTAATAGCGGGAAATTTAAGGAATTTATATATAATATAGGCAACACTATAAGGGCGGTGAGAAGCTGCTTGAAAATACTTATTGAATATACAAGACAGCTTGTGAAGTATATTAGTAATAGGGATTATATAAATATATGCGGGTATACAGGAAATAATTCTGTAGGAAATCCGGCTCGAAGGACCAAATAATAAGGTGGTTGATAATGGACTAAATAATTTCAAGAAGCTTGTGTTCCTTCGATCCTGGACTGTAAAAGGATGCTGGTGAAAAGGAAAGGGCGTTCATTACATAAATTGCACGCCTACCTTAGTAACTGCAAGGCGCCTTCTCCGTAGCTACTTCAGGATTCAACTCTAGATGCAGATGTTGTCGAGGTGGCGGTCGAATTTGCGGTTGTCCTTTCCTTTAGTGCGCACAAAGCTTCCCTATCACCTTTAATATATTTTATAAGATCGCGGCGCGGTAGTTAGTATTCTATTACTTTTGTGCCGACTGTTCTCGGCGCATTATATATGTAATACGTAGGCGTGCGGGGTGAGGGGGGGTAAGAACGCCCGAGAAGGATTTAAGAGTTTAGAGGGTAAATGTGGATTTTTTTGAGAAACGGCGCTAACAATAGTCTATGTGTTATTTTAATGTATAAGCTATATAGAGTAACAAACATCCATCCATACATACAAACTTTCGCCTTTATTAATATTAATTAATAATAAGGATTTATGCTACTTTGAAGACGGTTGGCATTGTTATAACACCAGCGACTTCAAAAGTGTTTGGCTGATCCATGATTCCAAATCTGACTGTTTGATTTTTTTTTAACATTTTCAAATTCTTTGTTAAAAACATTTTGGTTTCGTTCATCGGCAGGTCGCGGCTGCGGGCCGGCCAAGGACCACGTGCATCTGCAGCTGCACCACCTGCCGCCCGAGCAGCTGAAGCAGCGGCTGCCCGGCATCTCGGAGACGGCCATGATCTTCGCCGGCGTTGACGTCACCAAGGAGCCAATACCCGTGCTACCCACCGTGCACTACAACATGGGCGGCACGCCCACCAATTTCCGCGGAGAGGTATACCCCTCGCTCATTTGGTCAATTTGTGCCTACACATGCCCCGCTTTTGGGCCTTTATATCAGCTCTATTTACCCGACTGCGCCAGAAGGAGGGTTATGTTTTTCGAGAGTATGTATGTATGTATAATATGTTTGGCACGCTCTGCTGCCTGAACGACTTGATGGATTTTAGCTTGAGAGGTGTCGTTATATTCGTATTTACTGTGAGAGTGACACTGGTTATATCAAAATAAAAAATCACACAGAAACGCAGTCGGCTTTTTTAGTTTTTTAAATTGCATTCTACTCTGTTAGCACGTAGCGCAAAAATTTTCTTGCAAGAAAATACTATTTTGCCACCGTCTCTCAAATGGAAATAAGAGGAAATAAGGACCGGTCCCGGTCTTGACGAGGCGGTCTCTGAACGTGGTCCGCCCGCAGGTGATCACGCACCGCGAGGGCGAGGACCGGGTGGTGCCCGGCCTGCTGGCGGCGGGCGAGGCGTCGTGCGCGTCCGTCCACGGCGCCAACCGGCTCGGCGCCAACTCGCTGCTCGACATCGTGGTCTTCGGCCGCGCGTGCGCCCTCACCGTCGCCGAGAACAGCCGCCCCGGTGACGCGCAGCCGCCCCTCAAGGAGGTGCGCCTCCTTCGTTACACAATAACCTTTTCTTTATGTGAAATGTGGCCCAACGAGCAGACTGTTCACCTGATGTTAAGTGAATACCGACGCCCATGGACATCTGCTTCACCCGAGGACTACAGAAGCGTTGACAACCTTTTGAAAATTCGGCTCCGGCCACCACACTCACCAGACGAAACGCGAAAGTGTCATTCTTCCATTTTACGCCGGCCTCCTGCGAGGTCGTGGTACTTACTCGGACGAGCCTGCCCATTCGTGCAACAGCCGAGGCTGCTGCGTGGCCCTACCACCGTAAAAAACCGTAAACCTATAGAGAAATTTTAATTTTTATAGTGCTATTCTCTGCACTTAATATGAAACATTGAAATGTGTAAATAAAAGTACGAAAACTTTTTCGCCGTTTTGGGAATCGAATCCGCGTCTTTGGGATTCGCGCTCAAACCCTTTAACCACTAAGCTAAACGTAATAGCCACACCGACAAAAATATCAAGCCTTTTATTTACATAGTTTCTTCGCATTTCAATCAATGCTCAGCGCATCCATTATTCTATATCTTACTAGCTGCTGCCCGCGACCACGTCTGCGTAGAGGGGTGAAAATTTAGGGTTGTATGTATTTTTGTATGCTGTGTCATAAAAAAATAGAAACAAAAAGTTTTATATAAAAAATAAAAAAAAAATTAGGGGTGGACTACCCCCTTAACATTTAGGGGGACGAAAAATAGATAGTAGCGGATTTTCAGACCTACTGAATACGCATATAAAATTTGGTAAAAATCGGTCCAGCCGTTTCGGAGGAGTTCAAGTTCGAACCCCGTGACACGAGAATTTTATATATTAGATTATAACCTTTATATCATTTTCAAACACTTACTTTTCACTTAACAATTTCGTATGTCGTTTTACAATTCGAACATTGCAAATTACAATTCGGACATTGCTATTAGAAATTAAAATTTTTATAGTGCTAAGATTAGCACTATAAAAATTTTTGCAGATTTATTGCAGAGATCTGCACTTAAGATGAAACATTAAAATGTGTAGAAGACAAAAAACACTCGTGGGATTGTCGATGCGACCTTTTAATAACATTGGGCCTAGTTACCTCACTCAGCAGACGAAACGCTCACGAGAAGTAATATACCTTTTCTTTTTTTCTCACATTTTTCACGCCGGTCTTCTATGAGGTTTTTGTACTTCCCCAAACGGACTTGCCTTATTGACTTGTTAATAATTCTTTGCTATACATTATAAAACGAAAGCGATTCTAAAAGACGATTTAAAATCAATTATGCTATCATTTGATACTCTTTTAAATGTCGTAATTACAATGGTTATTCTGATGACAAGGTGGTACTCATATAAAATTTCTTCAATTGTATGTTTTGGATGATAGGGATGGTAGAGTTGTTGAATATTATTGGTGTAAAATTGTCTAAATCCACTTTATTTAGAGTATGAGAACTCCCAACAACAGTGGTCTGACACTTGATGGATGGAAAATTAATCTAAAAGTGTCAGACCATTGTTTAATTGTGTCTTTAAATCTTACAATTAAGCGTTTTTATGTTACACTAAAAGTCATTGTATTCATCATATCATATTAATGGTCTTTTAATCGCGCTCGGAGGTGAAAACATCTCAGGAAATTTAGAATGATTTGGAAAAGATAATAATTATTTTTGAGAAATGTTGAGTTATCTGGTTCTGTTTAATATCCTACCGTCTTATTTAACAACAGCATCATATCAATTATAAACTTTTTTTGCAGTCAAAAAGATCAATGACATTAGCAGATAAAAATATTATTACCATTGTCCTATTTTAGCGCACGTAGTAACATATGTAGCAGTTATATACAGCGTGTCGTTACCATCGTGACAATAAATGAACACACATAAAGGGGATAATTTTTTTCAAAATTCAAATTTTTTAAACATCAATATTTACAGATTTATAAAATTTTCCAAAACAAAGAATTTTAGAACAGCCTTACCTATAAAAGCGTAACGTAAAGTTCATTTGTAAAAGTCACAAAGCACATGAATGGGTTGAATGAATTTAAAAGAGACAAAACATACTGTTAGAAGGAGAGGCTTATAATACGACGCTGTGGCGCGAGTTGTATAGGATGTTACAAATTTTGTTTCTCTTTTACTTAATTAGTTTGTTTGAAAAATATTTTTTTTTAATTATTGATTTTGTTTAACGTTAATATTTTTTTATGATTATTGGCAAGTAGCGTTAGACGTGTGTTCATTTATTGTCGCGATGGTAACGACACGCTGTATATACTATAGTCTGTTATAAATAATTGTTATGTCCTTTCAAAACTAGACCGGTATCACCACAAGTTTAATTTTCCTGTATAATGGAAAAGAATTTCGGAGAAAAAAATATTATAATTGGAAGTACCTTACAGCCAAGATCAACCATGAATGCACTACTTAGCATTTCTGTTACCCTGACCCCAATTACTCTAATAGTTATCTATCTCTCCCCTCTTAATTAATTATTCTATTGACATAGATATGTTTTTTGCAAAATTAAATGCCTCTTCTCACAATAAAAAGAGCTTGTAAGGAAGATGTCCATTGTAGAAGTATGCTTCTTTCTTTCTTTCATGTCTACTACACACATTAAGTGTACTTTGTATTTAATTTTAATCTTGAATGAAAACTTTTTTAAGCACTCAATATATAAGTTTTATAAAATTTTATTAATTGGTTGTAATGATTCACACTTAAAAATTAACGAAAAAAAAGTGACTTCCTTTCCTTTGACCTTCTTCATATATATTTTACGATACTTTTAATAAAATTCTATTTATGGGCTAATGGCGTCATTTATGAAAGAATTCAATGTTCCTTGAATGATATATTGTATGTTGTGAATCCTTTTAAAGGCATACACATTAAAAACACTGGTGTACTGTATTTTCCACTTTTATACCTACAGTTTTATATTACAGAATCATCCTTTAGGTTGTCCTGGAAGAGAATTTCAGCCAGTCCTTTGACGTGTACTGTGCATTTCAATTAATGCGTAATACTCCGTGTTAACATTATACTCTAAACATTCGCAGACAACTGGGGAGGCGAGCATTGCGAACTTGGACAGTGTCCGCTATGCGAACGGCAATATCTCCACGGCTGACCTACGTCTGCGAATGCAGAGGTGCATGCAGACCAATGCAGCTGTGTTCCGCCAGAAGAGCACCCTAGAGGAAGGTACTGGTTTTCTCGTGTGCCGTACGTCATAACTTTAGTGCAACATCTGTACTCTGAAGATTTCACAGTAATCTTGAAAAACACTGGCAACTTTTGCTGGTGCCACTATGATTGACGTAACTCGTGCGTCCGCCAACAGGGCAGCGTCAAATCCACGAGATCTACAAGCAGATAAAGGACGTCCGCGTGTCGGACCGCTCGCTGATCTGGAACTCGGACCTGGTGGAGACACTGGAGCTGCAGAACCTGCTGGTGAACTCGGTGCAGATCGTGGAGGGGGCTTTGGCACGCGAGGAGTCCCGCGGCGCCCACGCCAGGGAGGACTTCAAAACGCGACGTGATGAGTACGACTACTCCAAGCCCCTGGAAGGACAGGTAGCCGAAAACTGACATATCTCTCTAAGCAAAGGGAATAAGTTCTGTGTCCTTTGTGGTTTGATTTAAGCTGCAGAAGAAACCAGTCATATTTTTTATTCATGGCGTTTAATGGTCAGATTAATAAAGATGAATTGCATGGTGTAACTTAACACGGATTGAGTGATACTGCACATTGTGCTCTGTCTCAGTCTAATCACGAAGACTGTTGCGTTTATTAAAAATAAGCAGGTGATTGGTACCGAAATTTTCTTTAGTAGCGCACTTATCGACTGTGATATTGTCACTGAACAGACAAAGCTGCCCTTCGAGAAGCATTGGAGGAAGCACACGCTGGCCGAGACGGACCCGGAGACTGGCGCCACGAAGCTCACGTACCGGCCCGTCATCGACCACACCCTCGACCAGGAGGAGTGCAAGACCGTACCGCCTGTCATCAGGACCTATTAGACGATGAACGTTGCACAGTAGGTCAGCTCGCCCTTCAATTTTTTTTTGTTTAAAACATTTCCAATACTGCAAGATAAAATTATCCTGTGTTGTAAGGATGTCTCCCATACATAAATTTCACGTGGACGAACACACAGAACCAAAAAAATTATATGTGGTTTACACAAATAGTTGTCCCATGTCCGGGCATCGTCCCACGACCCCCGGCGCCGCAGCTACTATCTGGGTAATGGCGCCACGGATACATCAAAAGTTGCCAAGCGAGCAGACGGTTCACCTGATGTTAAGTGGATACCGCCGCCCATGGACGTCTGCTACACCCGAGGATTCCAGACGCGTTGACAACCTTTTGAAAATGGGGCTCCGGCCACCTCACTCAGTACTCGAAAGTTTTATACTTCCACTTTACGCCGGTTTCTGTGAGGTTGTGGTACTTGCCTGAACGAGCCTGCCCATTCGTGCAACAGCCGAGGCTGCTACGTGGCCCTACCACCCTGCTTAAATTACCACTTTCAAATGACTTCAAAAAAGGAGGCGATTCTCAATTTGGTTGTTTGTTAACTCGGAACATCTTCATTTACCATTTCAAAAAATTATTTTTGTTTTTGTTCACTTTAGCTCCCATATTAATTTCACTCTTTCAGGTATTTCCTGAAGAACTTCCGATGTAGACAACGTTCCTCAAAATCAAATAGAAAATGTAATTAAGAGATTTGAAATCAGTTTTAAGTTACTAAAATTTTCTTCAAACTCTTCTTTCATCTTTCCAAGATTATTTATTCTACAGCTCAAAGAATGGTTAGCGATTTCTTGTCAAACCTAACGAGTTCTCCCCACTAAACACAATGCTTTAAAAATAACCAGAGATAAATATGTGACAAGAGACAAAGTAAAAACTGTTAGCCCTTAATGTAAAAACCACTTAAGACTTTGACAGATCATTTAGTGATTATAAAAACTTGTTTTCTTGAAACTTCTAATAACAAGTAGTTCATTACATTTTTCCAAAACTAAATCTTTGTATTGTCAATTGATTTTAAAAAGTATTATGAAATGAAACATAATTTAGTGTTAATTTTATAGATCATAACAGCATTATGCAAGTTAACTTAGAATTATGGATGGGTAATATGTGCTCCATGCATTCATATCTTTTATTTTTTTACAGGTAATAATCTCTGATTGTGGGTGCTGACTGAGCTAAACAGTATTTTAAACTTGGTGAACTTTACTCATTTCCAAAACTTTTTATTTATTATGTTATTTATTGTTATTGTATCATTTAGACAATGTTACAAAGTTACTTTACTTGTTTCTTTTATATAATTCATTGTATTTAAAGGACCTAAAAATGAGATTGACACAGGTCTCCAAATATGATTTTTTTTAATAACTTTTTGTTAAAATAAACTCACAGCAGCATTTATTATAACTGAACATGGCAGTGTCAGCAGCACCGAAGTACTTAAAAATACAATTAATGGCTTATGAAAAATAATATCCCGTAAATGTCTAAATGTCGTAGTTTTTGTAATATTTAGTTTCACTAACCTACCTCAGTACAGTCACAACGTTTTTGTTTTAATTCGATCGATTTTAGCTTTTCACCAATCAGGTAAAACTTACGATAGCGACTCAACACAAGATATATCGAAAATATTTTTATTGTGATTTATTGAAATAATTTTATGAAATAAAAAGAGTTCTTAATCAATGTACAATTTTGTGTTAGTATTTAAGTATAATGAAATAATCATGAATATACGATGCGAACTGATAAATAAAGTTGTTTTAATTAGGCGCTAAATCGATACTTTTCTGGATATCCTATTCTTATCGTGCTCTGCGACGGTTTCCCATTGCACTCGTTGGGGATCTGCTTTATAGAATCTAGTGTTAGTGTTATTTAAAATATTGTCAACGAGCGTGCCTCCTTATGTTCGAACTCTGGTGATATGTGTTTCTTTTTTATAATTATAGTGCTCAATATCCGTTTGAGAAGTAATTTTTTTGCTTTTACATTTGTTCAATAAAGGTAGAAAACACGGAGGACGTGTGACACCATTAATGAATCGTTTGAAGTTGCACTAATCGCGTCTCTACTCCTAAAGAGTACTTTTATAAATCGATCTACTCCGCTTCACTATGATAGCTGGCTTCACAGAGCAAGAATGTCCTACAAAGGGTAGGACCGTTGCCCGTTGCACTCGTTTTGTTTTATTTGTATTTTCTTCTTATATTTCGCTAATTATTTCAGTTCAAATAATAGTGATTTATATAAAATTGTGTGCTAAAGAATTTATAAAATATTGTTCCACGCAGCCTACGGATTGATTTCGGGTCATGGACGCAAACGTGCGACCAAAAATGTGTTCTTTTTCAGACAATACACAGATTACAATTATCCGTCCCCATTAATACTCGCTGATATTTATATCTTAACTTATATATATTTAAGCAGTCGATAATTACATATTAATCATTTTGTTTCCACGATAGGTGGGTTATTAAATTATGGTATATTTTCTGTATGTAGATTGTCAATTTATGGACCGCATTTGTATTGGGCGGGCTCTTACTATGTCCAAAAACTAGATATTTAAACTAAAAAACTATATCTGGGATTTATTTATTTTTATTACGTGAAAACAAAACTACATTCACATGCTCTCGATTTTTATGTGAAGTAAAATTTTGGCAAAATAATATTTCCTTAATATGCGTCTGAGATAATGTTTATTAGCGCGAACAATTATGCTAATTACTTATGTCAGGCGCTTATACGAAGTTACAAATGATATTGAGTTTAATAATAAGAGCTAGGCAATGTGGTGCTGAAAATTTGGTGGCCGAATTCTAAAGATTCCATGGATGATGAGAGACTAATTGTATTTACAAGAGCACATAAAAAAACCACAACTCTATGTCGAGACCGCAAACCAAGCCTCTTTGTATCACATATACAACAGTTGGAGAAGCAGGTGTTCGTGCGACAGATGCACGGAAAGCGCTCCAAGGGCCAAATTTCAACAAGATGGTGTAAAAGCATCGTAGAGGCTGCAGGAGAAACTCTACAATGATCTAATAGATCATCAGTTCAATAGAACTGGTGCAGGAACGAACCAAATGGCAACAACAAACATAGTCACGATCCTCATTGTGAGTGAGGGAACTACCAAGAAAAAGTGCTTAAAGTTTTACTATTTTGACATATTTTAGGCTAGAAATGATCATCGTGATGCCCTAAGGTCTCAGTCTATAAAAAAAACCTACAAGTAATCGATAATATTGAATTACTTTCAACCATCTGTTCCGCCAAATCTGATATACGTTAGACCATGTGACTTAGTAATATAAACAATTTAAAACAAAATAAACATTAAAACTGTTGCAGGGTGCAGAGGTTAAAAGATAGTACAAGAGGTTGGCGATTCGCAGAAACGTTTTGGGTCATGATATGCCTATATATCCGCATATGTAGGTGGTTAACCGCGAAATTAATAGGAAAGTTTTAAATATAAATAAATATGTTTATCACTGTTCTTTAAATATCACAATAAATCAAATCAAATGCAATGATATTTTAAAGACAAAAATATACATATGCAACGAGCATAAGATTTTCATGACATTGCAAGTATGCATGGATATGGCATGGATGCTTGCTATACGAGCAGATAGTAATAGTCAGCACAGAGGCTTTTGTCCCTTTCTGACATTTGCTATGAGAATAACATAAATATACTTACTAACTACCTAATTTTAAGAAGTTGTAACTGGTAGTACTTATACAAAACATAAATTTGACTTGTATCTAATTTAAATACTATAGATTTTTTTTTAAATTGTCATTTATATTTGTGAACCGATTTAAATCTAACAATACATGTTAAGTGAAGTTTACTACAATGCATTGGTGAAAGTTTCAGTCCAAATCGGCTAAGCCGCTTCTGAGATTAGCGCACACAAACGCACAACAGACAAAAATTTTAACAATAATTGTTTTGGGTTCTACTGCGTAGATAAAACTAACCTAACCTAACCTAACCTAACCACAGCGAAGGGACCAAACCCGTGGGTTCTGGCTAGCCCACCGGTTCTGCGTCAGATGAAGCTTTAATAGTCTCGGGACTAAAAGCAAAAACATCAGTTAATACAAGATACAATAAGTATGTGTTAAAAAAATGTATAAAAAACGCACTTGGCCTGTTGGCCGTTTGTGGACTATGGGTTAACCACAATCATTCTGAGACTATGCCCGTGTTCAGCTGTGGGACATGATTTATTAATTGATGTAAATAAAGAGACGCAATGAAATATATGAAACCTTATTTTTATTTTAGAACATTCTTCTGCGCTCGCTATTTTCTTCGGCTCGTTTCTTCCGCAATTGTACTCAGTCATTTGATTATTATTGATTGTAGAGTTTTTTGAAGATACTCCTTCGCATGTTCCTATCCGTACAATATACATATAAATTTAATGAAATTAGATCAGGGGCTTGCGGGTCAAGATGTGCGACCATGTGATAGGAAATGAGTTAAGTGACCCCGAACGAAGCAGCCGTCGTTTTAGTTACTATCAGTTCTTAAAGTAAATATAAAACTTCTGTTTACTCTTAAAATCCCTCGAAGATAATATGTATACAGCAATAAAACGAGACATTAATATCAAACAATTTCAGTAAATTAATTTCCAGTATTTTTCCGTAGACCCGGAATATTTATGCAGAATTCCCCAGTTCCAATTTCAAAGTTATCCCACCTATATGTATGGGATCGGCACTAGTGAACAATGTTGTTAATGCTACTGGCTTGGATTTTTTCACGACTGTCCGCCGGTCTGACATCAACCCTTTTTGGGAACAAACAACAAAATCCGGAACAATCCGATGCGCGTTTCACAAATATTTGGCCTGTATGGGAATCGAACCCCCGGTGCCGCAACCAATGGCTTAGCAACTGTGCCACCAATATCTGTTATCAGTAAGTGCCTACCACCAAATAGAATTTAATATAAGTTTACGTACTAAAACATGAATAAGTCAAATAAAGTAAAAAAAATGAATCTTAATGATTGTAACATGTACTATGTGTAAAGGATAAAATCCATTTCTAGGGTTACGTACAAGAAGAACTGTGGATGGCCGTGATACTTCCCCGCACGAGCCTGTCCATTCGTGCAACATCTGAAGCTGCTACGTGGCCCTACCACAGATCGATTGATGGATAAAAACTTATCCAAGTTTTCAAAAAGTCTAACCTAATTTGGCCAAAGCTTAACTTAACGGACGTTTTATATTAACTTTGGCCTAATCGATTGTCATAAAAATCATTAAATCAGTAAACTAAGATTGATTAATTTAGAAAAAATAAACGAAAGTGCATTCGCCTAACCTACGTGCTTATACCTACATTATAATAAAGTAAAATCGTCGCTTTATCTTAGAATGACCCATTACACTGGCTGAGACCGATAACTCAACTTAGGGTCAGTATTTCGCAGCCGTCTCGAACAGTGTCATATCTGATACGTCTCGCGTTACTCGTGTTCTTGTGCTACTACGGCCGCGGCCCATTCTTTTATCCTGCATTCTCTAGACAAAGGTTTCATGGTGCTAACTGGTCTTTCCCACCTTAACGTTGTTGACAGCTTAAGCTCGGGCCATTACGGCGACAAACGCAATCGAACTTGCAACAGTTTGAAATCAGAAAACATACTTCTCAATCTGTGCAAAGGTAATAACGTACGGTGCATCATATAATAAAAAAAATCTAGAAACATAACAAAGCTGTGATTTATGCTTATCGAATCTGAAACTACCAATTAATAGAATCTGTATTGAAAGTGTGGTACATTAGTCAATTGTTTTGTATTACTAAAATAGTAATATTCTATGTAAATAGATAAAATACAAATAAGAAAAATTATCTACGCAGTTACTGTAACACTTTTGTTTCATTTTATACTATGTTACATATTAATATAATCTAATTTGTTATTTTTTTTTATTTCAGCGTGCGAAACGAACATGGCGTCCATTCCTCCATCGGCATTTTCCGCCGGACGCATCCGCGAAGCCGAGCGCAATATGAAGATATCAAACATTGACAAAGGAAATCCATCTTCAAAAGTTTTCAATATTAATGGTAAGATACAAAAAATAATACAACTTCTACTGAATAGTGCTGTTTCATAATCTTTAAATGCAACTCCATTTCAAAACTGATAATAAAATGTTGTGGTATTACGATTAACGATGACATACAAAATCAGGATGTACTAATTTGTAATGAATTACTAGCAACCCGCCTCGCGTTCGCACTGGTATCCTAATCATCCGATTTCGAACGAACTTCACTTGATCACTCACTAAGCCAATCTGGAGATTGACTTTCAATTAAATTTTCTTCAACCGTTTTGAAATCCATAACGAACATACATAGAGATACAGATTTTTATTTGAATTGATAAAATTAAAGCAAACGATTATGATATCGATAGCGATGGACAGCTAATTAAAATTAGTTTAAAACTAGGGATTGTAGCGTTTGTAGTTTTTTCGTGCATTATCATCCTAATTGTTCTACAATATTCCTTTGCTGAAATACATCTCAAATAGTACTTACTATATATATTTTTTTCTTTTTTTTACATAAAAAGTACCTACAGTACAGAGTATGTGCAGAGTAACAGAATATGAGAATACACTAAATAATATTTAATATTGAACTTCTCTGAAATAGTGAACTATGTATTTTATTTCCTTGAGAAAATTAAGTTTCTTTAAGCACATATCTGTTACATGCCTTTCTAGGCACCATATACAATGTGTAACATATGAATCATCAGTAACATTATCATGTCTAATTAAATACCATTATCCTTTCAGCTACGGAACTGACTCCGTTAAAGTATAACAGCAAATTAATGAACAGCATCTGGGGTTTCTACAACCGTTATTCGCCCCATAACGTCAAGAAAGTCAATGACGTATTTTCTTTTAATGCGGAATTGCAGCAGTAAGTATTAAAATAAACAAAATACATAAACATAAATGTCTCATTATTGAACTTACGTAACTTAAGATAAAAATATACAATCAGAAATTTTGTTCTTTTTTAAATTGAAAAAATGCACTTTACGAAAAAAAACCACCAAATATAGAAGTAAAACCTCCAGGAAAGTATTTCGATTTTTTGTATTCTTTTATGTCTTGCATAATGTACGTGTGTAAAAATAGACATTCTTTTGAACCAAAATAATTATTTTCCTACTAAAATTGAAAATGAGAGAAAAAAGTTCAAAATGCATTTTTATAACCTTTCAACGTTATTTTGACAATATTGTCTTGCGTTCATTTCAGATCAGCTGTCAATTCCTCTACTAAGAACGACCCGAAAATCGTTTTATCCAAAGCGAAACTAGACAATATGTGGGCGACCATTAATGTTTCGCAGTCACAAATATAGTACTAAAAAAATGTTAACATTTTTTTTAATCGTTTTTTTTTTTAATACAAATACATAACATACATATTACAATTGTTTCACTTTGCATCATGGCTTAGATTAGGTCCCTTTTTATCTGTAATTCTTGTATATTATTATAAACTTAGGTATACATTTGATATAATCCTTTTTATCTTGGCTTTGTAAAGTAAACTTGGAATACAAACTCTTTATGATTTAATTACGCCATCAACTACAATTATCTCTAATAGATCTTTAATTTTTTTTTTTAAATCGAATGAACTCGTATCTTTACGTACTTTTTTCAAGCATACAGGTGCTACAAAAATAAGCCCTTAGAGCCGAAAGGAGGCTATAAGAGCCCTTGTAAAGAATCTGTTGGTAATATTTTAAAACCGTACTATGAAGGATAACGAATTTATATAAAACATAAAATAATAATTATTTAACACGCTAGGCCTGAAAATATCTGAAACGACTACCTTGAAATTACTAAACTAGCCTGAAAGTTATTTTTAAAATGACATCGGTACCTGATTATTTAGGGGAATAATAAAACATGTTTCTTTTTAAACTTTTCAGTCTTCTCAACCAATTTAGAGGATCAGCTCTAAGTGTCATGATCTGTACATAGGTATAACCTCGCTCTTCAACATAGTGCTTGTGTTGCATTTCGAACCCGGATCTCACGCGTTACTGCATTTTGATTACAGTTGGGCGGTGGAATACACTTTGTCCTTCACATAACCCCATAATAAAAGATTAGCGACTTGAGTTCTGAAGAACGAGCAAGCCAGAGCACCCGATCCATTTTCGCAGGGAGCAAACGTTAAGTTCAAAGCCTACTATAGTACACTGGAAAGTTTGTTGTCGCACTTCACGAGCAAAATTCTCCAATGCTCCGTCGTGTCGGAACACCACACTTCTTTGGTTTTGGAAATATGTCCCCACTGTCACTGGATAATCGTGCGTTAAATTGACTGTTGACACCGGTCAGGCGAGAGGGAAAAATCACGGGACAAGCCCTTCATAAACGCCATGCTACTTCACTTTCTTTTTGGAAAAATGCTTCACAATGCTAATTTATTCTCATCTATTTGTTAAAAACCTATCCAATAGTAAAAATCGAGACTAAAAAGTACATAACAGACAGGCATTTAAATCTTGCAAATCATGTTATTGTGACATAAAAAATAAATATCATATATAAATTGTATATCTATCATGTATCAACATAATAATACATTCAGGGTATTTGAGAAGTTTCATAGTCTTGAAATTTATAGTCTGTTACGAACGACCGATATGAATGGTTTCCATATCTTACGTAAAAGCCATTGTACAAATAATATAAGCTTCGTACTCGTAACCGGAGAGTCAGCTACATCTTATTGATGTATCTGCTAGCACAGAATGGTCGATTTTGCGGGACATTGGTGTTTATGCTGGCAGGGAAAGGAAAAAGTACAGAGGTTCCTTTTTAGTATTAATTATTATGAATACTAATATACGAATCCATGTAATAAATAATTAATAAATATAAAAATAATAATGTAACAATCACAATTATAAAAAAGGCATCGGTATGTTTTGTTCCTTTCAAATTCTTATGCACAAAAATCACTTTACAGATACGAAAGACTTTTCGTACTCTTTTCTACAAATTTTAATGCTTAAACTTAAGTGTAGAGATAAGCAATATAAAAAAATTAATTTCTATAAAGCATTGGTGACCTCCCTTGTTCGAATTATCATTGTAAAACGATATGGGAAATTATTTGTATGCTGGAAAGGATATAACAATGGATGTATCAAGCATTGCTTCAGATGCTAAATGCAATGTTGCACACGTTGATGTGGCCATTTAGCTTAGTGGCCAAAGCCATAGAGTTAAGTAATACTACAGAAATAGAGAGCCATCTCGCATATTATTTTGGTCAACATCGCGGGCTAGCGACATCTATATTTCTTGTTCCGAAATATTCGGTGTATACCTATATATGCCTATATGATGTATATACGTATATCTATTAATGTAGCTTCTAGTATATTATATCAGTGATTTGCTCATTGCATTAATGGTAGTAATATGTTGGCTTCTATAAATTTGCATTACTGGTTCCGTCGCTGATGTGCACCGGTCAAAAAAATGCACCCCACTTTACTTTATACTTATATTACTTTATCTTTACAGGCAATTTTCAATATTTGTATTTTACAATATGAGCACATCTTAAAAGGAGCATTTAGCAAAAAGTGTACATTTTATAGAAAGTTTTTTTTTAAATCATTTGTTTTCTGATGAATATTGAATGTTTAGTCTATTTATTTGCTTTTTGTTTAAGCATGAATTATTCCTGACATTGTATTATGTCTACATTATGAATTGTAACTTGATTTTTACCTGCAAATCGAAGTTGGACTGTATAAATATATATCATATTGAGGGTTATCCCTCAATATGGGCATCCAAAACAGCAGGTGTTTCTGAAAAATATAAAGTATAATTAATATAATACAAATTTATAGTGGTAATGAAATTTAGTGGTAGAAAACAGTTTTGCACAGTTGATCTAAGAAAATACCGTACTTATGCCTGTTATTAATCTGATAACTAAGAATGATGAGCAAAGTGGATTGCCACACAGGATTTCGAATTATTAAGTTT
Source organism: Iphiclides podalirius (assembly GCA_933534255.1). Taxonomy (NCBI): domain Eukaryota; kingdom Metazoa; phylum Arthropoda; class Insecta; order Lepidoptera; family Papilionidae; genus Iphiclides; species Iphiclides podalirius. The sequence goes on along the minus strand of OW152827.1, from coordinate 7,912,631 downwards.
TAAATACAGTGCGGCATGGAATATGACTTTTGCTGCAGCAAGCACGACACTTACCATCGTCCGTAATATCAGTGCTTTGCTAATTTGGTTAATAAGTAGAAAAAATTTTAAGTAGCAATTTAAAAAATACAAGTTTATTACTGTTAATAATGATTGAATTAAATTTCTCCGCATAATGATTTACAACGTTTCTTTGGCATTAGAGTTTTATTTGAGGAAGTGGCAAACGAGCTGGCGGTTCACCTGATGTTAAGTGATAACCGCTTACCCATGGACATTTGCAAAACCCGTAGGGTTGTAGATGCGTTGCCTCCTCTTTAATAATGTGGGCCCCGGCTACCTCACTCACCAGACGAAACGCAGAAGTGCAACTCTTCTACTTTACGCCGGTCTTCTGTGAGGTCGTGGTACTTACCCAGACGGATCTGCCCATTCGTGTAACACTGTTGCGTGGCCCTACCACCGTTAAAAGAGGTATGAGAGATTTAAAATAAGATCACATTGTATTATTCTTTTCATGTCAATAACACAATCGAATCAATTAAGAATAATGTTGAATAAACTTAATAGTTTGGAGTAGCCATACACAAACCTTCTTGTAAGAGCTAATACAAATAGTTAAAATTATTTTTACCTTTTCTTCTGCCTGTCTTTAAGTATTAAAAGTTATTTGCTTTTTACTATACACTATATTTTTACTATAGCTAAAGAATGTAAATCCAAATTGGCATCAAGTTTTAGTAAGTAATATTTATATATTTTTAAATACTGTGGATTTTCTTTCAAAATAAAAAATATAATTTTTACCTGTTGTGGGTAGTGCAGTCAGTTGGTATGTAGACGGTAAAAGGTTATCAATATACACTCCCAAAATTATTGAAGATGCTGAAAATAATAAGATACACAAATTAAAAAATAAATAACATTTCTCTTACATCATCCTGAGAGATAAATGTTTCATTAATATTTGTGTCAATGCAGTCTTCAAGGTTAAAAATGTATGGAAGTTAACTGGTTATATACAATAGATTTATCAAACTCATTAGTTATTGTGTTTCCAATAAAAAGTTTATAATTAGAGTGAAAGCTTAGCTTTATTATTGATTTTTTTACGAAGAAGTTAAAGTAAAGCGTATATATAATAATATCACACAGATGGGCAATGGTCTCCCTGTTCAAAAGTTATTAAGTTATTTATTTGCTTAAAGTATGGTTTCACAAGGTGTTACACTCACCTAACTCATAATATTGTACCACATGTTATCCTAATTTTTATATAGCATGCAAAATATTACACATATCAACTTTACTATTTACATAAAGTTTACAAAATACAGTTGCAGTCAATTCTAAATTAAATCTCACAATTTATAATAAAGAGTAGAAAAAATAAAATTAAAATTAATTAAAATAATGTCAAGTATTAAATCTTATTAAAAAATTATTTGATGTCGTAAAAATTATTTATCTTTAACCATATTATTAACTTTTTAATTAACTTTAAATTGTCTGTCATCTAGCATTTTCATGTTATTGGGTATTTTTTTTTAAATTCGTACACACATCATCAAATAATTATTACTATACTTTGCAGATCTAGGGGTGTCTTTTAGCACTAGTCTATGTTGGTTCCTTTTTAGCCTGTTATTGACTTCGTTTGCTGTTGTAAACAATTCTTTAAGTTTTCTTAAGGCATATAAGGCATATACATTGCGAATTGGTGGACTTAACACACCTTCGAAATATTTTTAAGTTTTTCTTCACCACTGAGCATGTAATACATCGTCAATCAACACTTAAAATCAAAAATTTCATTAATGCCAGCACCAGGATTTGAACTCAGGTTGCTCAAGCCAATATTGAATTAAAAGCAAGTGCCCTGACACAGCTATCAAGGCTACATATTTTTTATTATTATATCATGGCTAATTTATAATTCATATTTAATTTAGGAATCTATACATACATACATTTGTTAAATTAATACTTACTTCATAGGTGCAGTGTATGTATTTTTTATATTACTTTACAGTTAATTGAGATGTTTGTAGTAGTTTTTTACATTTTCATTGAAGCATTTATCACAAATTTTCTTGCTCTCATGGATCTGTTCATCTACCATGCCTCTAAAAGATTTACCTGCTAACTCAACACATTTTTTAAAGAGCTCTGGGGTTGGGTTATTCAAATGATTTGGAAAGATTTGAACACCTGAAAATAAACCAGAAAGTTATATTAACTTATATTAGTTGTACCCATTTATTTCAGTAATGTCTAATTAATGTTAGGGTACAAAGCTAAGGCTATTTGGAAACCTCGTATGTATATTAGGTTGTTATAATAAGGGAATAACCATACCACAACAAACAAATATAAGCAATTTATAACAACAACCTTAACAGAGCTATGGGTACAGCACCATAAATTTATGTTATATATTTGTTATAACTTTACACAAAGAATACATGTATTGCGCGTATGCAATCAATTTTACATACATCTGATGTGGTAAAAAAATAACATTAATATTATAAATAGTCTATACAAAATGGAATATGAAAATTACCCGTGCTCAGACATCCAAATACACAATGTTTAGAAATAGGCAAAGTTACAACACAAAACTTACCTTACTAATAGCTTCCAAAATATCGCAAAAATTAATTAATGGCGTCCAACACATTGTAAAAAACACAAGCCTTCGTAAGTTTAGCGGAGAAATCTTCAACTCGACCCTAAACAAAGTTTTACCCAATTCAAAGAAATTTGCAATTCATACTGCCACAAACACAAGTGCATAACAACAAAGATTAATTAATAAATGCGCACACGCAATTAAATAACATCAAACGTTTGGACATTTTAAAATTGTTAGGTGACATATTTTTTTTCACCTTCTAGTTTATAACATTGTATATCACTTATATATAGTGACCTCTAGTTAAAAAAAAAGAAAACAACATTTGTTTCAAGATCCTATAAGAAAGATGTCGCTACAAAAAATACTCGATCGGATTTGTATAGGAGTTTCCCGCCCCTGCCCGCACAGAATACTAATACCAGGGTCTTTTCAAACAAACTACCTACTATTAGGGATGCCGAAAAAATATCGATATATCGACATTTTTTTTAATATATCGATATTTTTGGCCGATATATAGATATAGAAAATTGTGTATCGAAATCGTATCAAAAACGATATTTTTATTCAAACTGATTCAAAGCTGTAAAAGATAAAAATGAACGCCTATTATAAAACTATGGCCTATTACTTGTATTGTCGCGGATGCAGAGTTGCATTTTGTAATATAATTATGGTATTTATACTACAGTTTGATGCTTCGTACTTTATACTATCCATATCTTAGGTACAACATGGTATAGAGGTGTTAAAAATCATTAACATTGAACTAGCATAAACTAGAACTAACATATTACGTTAATTTATAAATAGCATGCAAAATATTAATGGCATCAACTAAAGTTAATTTAATTTATATGTAAATAAAGTTAACAAAAATTTTATAATAATCAAATTTTATATATAAACATGGATTGCTGTTCGTTAGTCTCGCTAAAAATCAAGAACAGCTGGACCGATATGGCTGATTTTGGTTTTGGAATATTTGTGGCAGCCCAAGGAAGGTTTAAATTTTGAGAAATTATGGAAAAATTCGAATAGCAACAGCCAACAATTTTATTTTCCCATACAAACTGTACTTGTCAACCACTTTATGCATGCGTTTCGTTCATCTAGAAATAATTTATATGGCAAAACGTTTGTCGAGTAAGCTTGTTCTCAATAATTAAATGTCACATAATGTAATATCGAGTTTACATAAAAAAAATTATTTAACTTCATAAAAATTATTATCATTTAACCACATGCGTAACTTCTTTACGTTGTCGTTCAGTATTTTCATGTCAATCAAACTTACCTGTCTTTTAGGACAGTCTCTGAGGGTTTCTTTTTGACTCATTATTACCTTCGTTTTAAAAAATTCTTTGGTTTTTTTTTACAAAGTTACATAAACATGTACATTTAATTAGTTATTTTTTGATTCGATTCAAGGCTAAAGAAACTGATTTAAAATACTAAATAAGCTTCTTGTTTTTTTTTCCAATGAAGGTTTTGATATATAATATACCTAGAAATTTAGATTAATAAAAGAAATTTGATTAAAATTAATAAATAATTGACGTTTTATTAAAATTTCTCATTAATTTACATAATGTGAACTCGGTCTAAGAATTACAATTATTTATTATTGAATCAGACTGAACTAAATACATTATTTTTTTATAACTGAAAATTTTACAGATATATCGATATATCGATTTTTTTTTTTCCATATATCGAAGCCGATATTGATATTTTTATAAATATCGATATATCAATATTTTTTTCGACTTTCGGCATCCCTACCATTAAATGAACAAATCATGGAATTTTAATTGTGTCAACTAGATGGCAGTATTAAAAAAAAATTATCATAGCAAAAATATTGTTATATACTTTGTGTTGCATGTTATTTTTGTAATCGCGATATTAATATACTTCTGTATAAATAAAAATAATTAAATATAAGTTTTCAAAACCAAAAACCAAGCATTATTCGTAGTGAATTAACAAAAAATTTAAGTTTTATCGAGTGAAAATTCTTGATTCTTGACCCTGAAATGGAACGTTTTTCGCCATATTTCAACTTCACCGGCAAACGTGAAACGCCATGTTTATTTCTTTAGCATTGCAGTTGACAACTTTATTTATTCCGTTTCTATAAGCAACGTGAATGTGCTCTTTAGTTTTTTTTGTGTTTATCACCACCACAACCCAAGTTATTTTCCCTGACTACGAATTTAATAATTTTATTTGTTGAACCCTGCAAACAATTTTGGACAACAAGAATAAACGTTGAAAGTTCCGTGTTATTCTTTTTTTTAATTCCTTGTCATGTTGTCTTATGTCATTATTGTTCAAGCAATATTAGTATACAACCTAAAAAATACCAAGTTGTACATTAATATCCCTTGAATAATAGTAAAATGTAAAATAATATTAGAAATAGAAAGTTAATAGAGGGCGTGGATAGTATTTTTAACACTTCTGTCTGCACAGCAGACTTCAACCTTCCTTTATCTGCTACGAATTTCTTTCCAAATTGTGCGCCTTACCTTCTCAATTTAATCTTTGTTTCTTCGCTTGATCATGTTAAAAACATGGCCAGCCAATATGCCGCTGATACATTATCCTATCACGATCTTCTTTTCTTCCAAAACTAAGTCAAGAATCTTACTTCAGTGTAACTTTAGTGGTATGGACGAAGCGCAACTTCTAGACTACGGTTGACGAACAGGTAGCCGTTATTTAATTCCCTCAAAATTCAACTCTATGACATTCATGCTTCTATTCGCCCTGTGCTCGTTCGACACCCATCATCCTATATGGCTCACTGATGACATCATACAAATTATTTAGAAAAGAACAAGGCCAAATCAAAATACAAGTAAAATGCTAGTGACATGAATTAAGAAAAATATAGGCTTGTACAAAATCGTTGCAACAATGTGTAGGAAAGCAAAACCACGCAATATTCGTAAGTCCAAGATCCTGAATTTTCAAGGGTCTGGAAATTTCTTAAACGGGACAGAAAGACTATGAACGCTGGAAAAGGTTCGAAACGACGAGAATTAAAATAACAAAATAAAAAGATTGTAAAATCCGTAAATTAGTTTTAATATGTATCATATTCGCGAAAAATCAAGAAAGCAATTAGTCTTAGCCTTTGTGGATTTTTTTTATAACCACCCAATAATAGTGGGCCGTAGTTAATGACACGTTGACAACAACAAAATGGCGGATTCTTTAGAAAAGATTCTTTAGTGAAAACAACTAAAATTCCCAAAAGGCCCAAAAATTCTTGTTGATTAATATTCGATTAAAATCGATATTTTCTCTTCGATATATTTATTTATATATTTTTTATGACATTGATATTTATATAAATATTGATATATTTCTTAACTTTGGACATCGCTAATTCACCCGATTTTTCCTATCCATGTATTCTAGTTTTGGTTTGGAGAATGGGAATCCATAGTCACAAGTCTTTCATAAAATCTTATGGTCAAACAAATCACCACCAACCTCAAACAACCACAGTCACGAGAAAATATGAGTAAACTTAGTTTTTGCTTGACTGAAAGCCAGAAAATTAGATGCATGATTATATAAGATAAATAAAATAAAACCTTAAAAGTTCACTGACGTTTCGCCTTTGTTCGCTTTGTTCGCCACGTTCGAAATCTCAAGGATAGACAATCTCTGATTTTGACTTTATGCTCTCCCACCAAAGTGAATTTACCACCAACTTTTTCACAATTTGTGGATTACATATTTGGGTATTACTTTAGTATACAGTAGCACGCGCAGGGTGGGGGGGATGTGGTTAACCCCCCCGTAAGAGGGCAGGGGGTACGGAAATGTAGTTTGTGAAATATATTGAAAAACTACCGTAAGCTATGCAATGTTACTAATAATAATATAATAATGGTATTTATTTAGAATCAGGTGATGGTAGGTGGAGGCTCTTCCTCAGCAGCTCCTTTTCTGTTTGGTTATAAAAAATAACGACAAAGGTAAGGCGGGAGTTAATTGCTTCTAACCTAATCTGTCCATGTGGGATTGCTCTGAATCTGGCTGTCAACTATAATGATGATATCAATAAACATAAACAACTTTTAAGATCGTTAAAATATTATTTACCTCTGATATATTTTCTATTTCAGTCTCTTTTTTTTTTGAAGACAAAGATAATTGATATAAGCCAAAAATAATTTTGCAGTCTGAAATAACATGTGTTAAAAGATGATATATTTATTGTCTGTTTTTAATATTTTAGAATTAATTATGTGAATCTTTTGGGCCAAAATACAAAACAAATACTGTTCAAAACGATTCCTTTGATTCCTAGGTTAACTACTACCTATAAATTTCTGCAAAAAATCCTTCTAGTATTTTAAAATTATTTATCTTGATGATTATTAAAATTATCTTGAAAATTATGCTACTGTAAACTGAAGCAAGGCCTATATTTGTTTTAACTAATATATTCACTGCCCAACAATAAAATGAATTTCTTCTCACAGAATGGTTGCAGAAAATCCTTTAATAGTAAATGAACATAAAAAATTACAAAATGTTTTATTTTCGCACAATTATATTGTACCCAATTATAAAGAAGTTTTTATATAATATATAAATCTTCTGAATACTAAAGCTACATAATAAATTAAATCCATAATAGAGATATAATAAAGAATATGACAGACTAAACCATTCTAATCAATTTTTATAGAAAAGCTTGCACCACAAGAGCATCCAATATCCGCATTAGGATTTTGTACAACTCTAAATGCTGATCGTATAAGCTCTGTGTGATAATCAATTGTGGATCCTTTAATGTATTCCAGTGAGGTTTCATCAACAACTACCTTTACACCTTCTCTCTCAAATATTCTGTAATAGATAAAAATAATTGTTATTAATAAAGTGTACCTATATTGAATATAATACACATGACTCAATCTTAAAAATTCACCAAACATTGGCATTACAAGCTTACTTTATAATATTAAGAGGGTTTTGCATTGACTCGAAACTTCTCATTGTGAAATTTAAATAAATTTAATTTTCTCATATCAGAATTAATTTTACTTAACAAATTTTAATTGTTTTAAGTTATTAAAATTACACATATGAAATAAAAACAATTGAGAAAATAATTTTAACACACCTGTCATCTTCAGCAACTTTATCATCTAAATGGAATTTATATTGAAATCCTGAACAACCACCACTCTCTACGCATAGTCGTAAGAAATTCGTTTTACCATCACATAGCTTCTTTAGTTTCTGAACACAATTGTCACTAAGAACTATTGCGTCGTTTCCCACCTTTTGAGAAGAGAAATATTTGATAATCCTTATGTAACTATTGTAATGTTTTCGCAAAACAAAAAAACCCGATTTAACAAACATTGCAAAGTGTATTTAATTCTCTTCTAATTGATTTATTCTCTTTGCGGAGGATCGTAAAACATTTAATAACAGATACTTATATCCCATTATAATATTTATTCTCATTTCTCGACTTGTTTTTAGATATTACATTGCAATCTAAAATAACCTAAATAATGCTAATGACTGCAGCTGACAGACCGATACTGACCTCACTCAGTGTTACCAACTGTTGAAAAAAAAACTCCTAAAAAAATTAAAAAACCTCAAATCCACTGTTTTAAAAAAAAACTTCCTAAATGAAAAAGTCACCTTTTTTTAAAATGATTTAACAAGCTAAAATAATTATCGGAAAACTTAATTATCTGGGTAATCAAAACTGTTTTATTTAAAAATTAACTTAATAAATATACTTGACCTTGAACATTGTTCGTTGACTTGAAAAATATTTATACGAATTAAATACATTTTATTGTCACGTTATAATCATATTCATTATTTTTTAGAATCAGACAATAAATAATGGGACTAAGTATCATTCAATTACAAAAGATCTGAATGAACCTTTAAATTCATTGTCTTTTTCCCACTTAGTTGCACATTTTTGAACATATCCGATGGCAATTTTCTCACCATTTGGCATTTTATATTACTTATTAAATTAATTTAATATATGAGTAGCCGTTTATTCACAATAAGAGTTTATGGACGGAACAATTTTAAATACTACATAGGCAATGCTGCCAATACTATTACATTATATTTTGTGATTAAAATTATGTAATATTTTTTAAAAAACTGTAAATAAAATGTTATTCCTAAAAAGATTCCCTAAACATTTCTCCTCCTAAAAAATTTCTATTGTAAATTTTTCTTCCTAAATTTAGGAAGAAAATTCTTAAGTTGGCATTCGTGACCTCAGCCTCACTGACACTTGTCAGCTGTCGCGTCGCCTGTCAGTGTTATTGTTATTCCACCTTGGTGGGATACATACGCTCGAAATGCGCGCAACGCAATTGACTAGATTTATAACGACCGGCTGCTTGCCTGACGTAAGCTTCCTTTGCGAAGAAACATCAAAATGAATATCCGAAATCATTATTTACGTGTCACACAAATACTGGTTGCCCTGGGGGTCGTGGAGTCGATTCCCACGACCCCAGGGCCGAAGCCTATAGCTTACATCAATTTTCACGAAGAGCCCTCGTAACGGTATGGAAGGCAATAATGCATAGAAATGTCTCGAAAATAGACCTTCGAATTACTACTAACTCAATATGAAGATGGAAACAGGCTCAAATTTTTGTATTAAAAGATTAACGCCCGGTTTTTTTTATTTAATCTTTATTGGCAACCTGCAATAAAACAAGTTACCAAAGGGCGGACTTAATGCCCAAAGGCATTCTCTACCAGTCAACCCAGGAAGTTGTGAGAGTTTATGGTAGGTGCAGCAAAAGTTGCAAGAATAATAAAATTTTAATTAAAGAGAATATATATGAAATTAATATTATAATTGGATACAAATTATATATAATAATTAAACAAACATATAGGGGATAACTTTTTAAAGTTTTATTAAACATCAATATTTACAGAGTTATAAAATTTTCCAAAACAAAGAATTTTAGAACAGCCTTACCTATAAAAGCGTAACGTAAAGTTCATTTGTAAAGGTCACAAAGCACATGAATGGGTGGAATGAATTTAAAAGAGACAAAACATACTGTTAGAAGGAGAGGCTTGTAATACGACGTTGTGGCGCGAGTTGTATAGGATGTTACAAATTTTGTTTCTAAATTCTCTTTTCTAATTAGTTTGTTTGAAAAATATTTTTTTTTAATTATGGTTTAACGTTAATATTTTTTTATGATTATTGGTAAGTAGCGTTAGACGTGTGTTCATTTATTGTCGCGATGGTAACGACACGCTGTATATATGTCGGAGATTAGGTGGATCGCATGGGACAACTCGTTGTCAGATCCCTCATTGTAATGTACTTGTTCCATTATCAACAATAACGATAATAATTATTAACCACACTGATGTAATTGAATGGAAACGTAGCAAGTTGGATACAGGAAGATGACCGTTCGCACCGCCGTCCCTTTTCTAAGTGGCGTGCCCGAGCACGTCCAGTCCAGAACACACCCCCGTGTCCGATGTCAATTGACTTCCACAACTCATAACCGTCAAGTAAGCTCTCTCACTTCCTGTATCGACCTTACTCAAGCGCACTACTTGACGTTTCTGAGAGCTACCAATAGATGGTGTTGTATATATATATATATATATATATATTCAAATATTTAAATATATATATAAATATGTATACTTGTTTAAATAAATAACAATTAGCTTCTACTTTTAACTACAGTCCATATCTTAGGTCGAATTTGTCTTTAACAGGTGTTCACGAACCAGTATTTTGAAAGATGTCTTACTTTTTGCGTTTCTTATGTTATCGGGCAAGGAGTTCCAAAGATCTATAGCTTGGATAGTAAAGGAGTTAACAGAGAACCAGGTAAAGTGCGCTGGAATGCATAATTTATTCGTGTAAGACGACCGAAGTACCCTATCATGAGATAAGGAGAGGTACAAGAATTTGTTTTTGAGGTAAGAGGGGGAGGATCAATCATTTAAAATGGAGAAAAGCACAAGCAAAATTCTGGACTGCCGCCTTTGCCGAATAGTAAGCCAATTAAGTTGAGATCCAACAACTCCCATTGCTCGAGGCAAACGTAGCAGGCTCACTTCGGCAACCCCATCCACGCTCTCCGTAGATTTGTGCAACATCAGGGGACTTCTCTCCAACCTTAATGCCGTCCACTACCACCTAGAGACGGCAAAGCCGGCCTTGCTGTTTCTTACTGAGACTCAGATATCTTCTCCGGCTGATACCTCTTTCCTCTCCTGCCCCGGGTACAAATTGGAACATTCCTTTGTACCGCGGGCGGGGGTGTGCGTGTACGTCAGAGAGGATATCTGTTCTCGTCGCCTCGGCAGTCTTGGAGGACGGGACCTATCCATCCTCTGGCTACGCGTAGACTGCGACGACCATCCGCGTATCTACGCGTGCCTATGTAGGTCCCATAGCGGTAATGCCGAAACTGACCAACTCATTGAGCACATCCAAATGGCTACAGACTCCGTGCTGCAGCAGATCCCATCCGCAGAGATCGTGATTCTAGGCGACTTTAACGCCCATCACGCCGAATGGCTCAGTTCACGCACCACCGATCATGCGGGGAGATCTGTTCACAACTTCGCAATAGCTTATGATCTGACACAACTGGTCACCTCGCCAACGCGAATCCCAGATGTGGAGGACACCTTCCCTGTTGGACCTTCTGCTGACCTCGCATCCGGACGGCTACCTGATTTCCGTCGATCCTCCTCTTGGTTCGTCGGACCACTGTCTTGTCAGGAGTACAGTGCCCGTTGGGCGCTCTACACGGCCTCGCTTCGCAGGCTGCCGCCGCGTATGGCACTATAGATCAGCAGATTGGGACGGGATGCGGTCATTCTTTGCGTCCTACCCATGGGGGCAGATTTGCTTCTCGTTGGATGATCCAGACGCCGTTGCTGACTCTGTCACCGATGTGGTACTTCAGGGTATGGAAATGTTTATTCCATTTTCTGCAATACCCATCGGTGGCAAATCCCAGCCTTGGTTTGGTCGTTCCTGCAAGACGGCATTACGCCGAAAGTGGGAATGCTACTGAGCCTGGGCTGAAGCTTCGGCGTCTAGTGATGTAAAGACCAGCGCATTAAAAAAGGAGTATAACTCTGCTTCTAGGTCCTTCAAAAGCGTTATTGCTAAAGCGAAGTTGGAGCACATTAGCAGAATTGGCGAGAGATTGGCGCGTCTCCCATCGGTAACACGTGCGTTTTGGTCTCTCGCCAAAGCTGTCTTAGGGAATTTCTGTAAGCCATCTTTTCCACCCCTGCACACGGAGGATGATTCGTTGGCCCATGCCGCGAAGGAGAAAGCCGATCTTCTGGGCTCTCTCTTTGCATCCAACTCGACTTTGGATGACCGAGGAAACTCACCACCATCAATCCCCCAGTGCGACGTTACGATGCCGGAGGTAAAATTCTGGCAAAGTGCAGTTCGCAAAGCACTTCTTTCCTTGGACATTCACAAGTCGAGTGGGCCTGATGGCATCCCTCCGATCGTTTTACAGACATGTGCTCCAGAGTTGGCGCCGGTTTTAACGCGTCTCTTCCGGCACTCCTATACTTTAGGCGTAGTCCCGAAATCATGGAAGGCCGCGTTAGTGCACCCGATCCCTAAAAAAGGCAACCGCTCTGATCCGTCCAATCACCTCCTTGTTCTCCAAGATAATGGAGTCTGTTATCAACGGCCAGCTCCTGCGGTACCTAGAGGAGCACCGGCTGAAAAAGTCCCCATTTGTCGTGACTCCTCATTTCGAGAACACTCCGCTATCTGCCACAGCTAGTATCGGAATGCTTGGCGTCGAAATCTCGAGCAACGTCCAGTTCCGCGGTCAATTGGAAGGTAAGGCCAAATTGGCCTCAAAGAAGCTTGGCGTGCTCAGCAAGGCGAGACGGTACTTCACGGCTGCCCAACGCCTAAACCTGTATAAGGCGCAAATTCGGCCCCACGTGGAGTACTGTTCTCACCTCTGGGCGGGAGCCCCCTATTACCAGCTTCTTCCATTTGACCGCATTCAACGTAGGGCGGCTAGGGTTATCGACGATCAAAGTCTTTCCGATCGGCTTGATCCTCTGGCTCTGCGTAGAGATGTTGGATCACTCTGCATCTTCTACCGCATTTATCACGGGGAGTGTTCTGAGGAATTGTTTGGATTGATCCCGGCGGCTGAATTCCACCATCGGACATCGCGCCAGAACCAAAAATTTCATCCACACCACCTCGATGTCCAACGTTCAACAATAGCGCGATTTTTAAGGCATTTCTTGCCTCGCACAACCACTCTGTGAAACCGACTGCCGCCGGCGGTCTTTCCGAACCGTTACGACCTGGGAACCTTCAAAAAGAGAGCGTACTCTTTCTTAAAAGGCCGGCAACGCATTTGCCCTCGGGTGTTGCAGGTGTTCATGGGCGGCGGTAATCACTTACCATCAGGTGAGCCTCCTGCTCGTTTGCCCCTTTTCTCCATAAAAAAAAAAAAAAAAAAAAAAAGATCGATAGGAGGATATGTGGTCATACTTGCGTAAGCCGAAAATGAGCCTGATACAGTTATTAAGGAGGCAATCCAACTTGTTTAGTAGATGTTGGGATACGTCCGGGTAACACACATCTACATAATCGATAATGGGTAAAATGAGCGTTTGGACAAGCAAAAGTTTAGTTTTGAAAGGGAGGAAATGTTTTAAACGATAGAGAGATCGTAAGGTGGCAGTAACTTTGCGGCTTATTTCGGTAACACTCCAATTCAAAGAATTATCAATAAGCAGACCTAGATTTTTTACCACATTTGAAAAAGGAATTATTATATTATTGTATTTAATAGGAGGTACAGACGAGTAATCAATTTTTGTCAGCATTCTTGAACTACAAACAAGTATAGCTTGGCATTTCGAGGGATTGACCGAAACTCCATGAGAACTTGACCAACTCCAAACTTTGTCTTGGTTTTCGTTTAATTTTACTATCGCAACATGAAGGTTGTCTATATCGGCTTGCACATAAAGCTGAAGATCGTCAGCATACAAATGATACGAACAGTTCAAATAAGCAGTGAGAAAGTTAATAAAAATAGAGAAGATTATGGGAGACAGTATGCCGCCTTATGGCACGCCATATTCAACATCAGCCCAAGCCGAGCTTTTTTGCCCCAAGGTGACTGACTGCTGACGCCTACGAAGATAAGATGAAAACCATTCTACAACAGAGTCTGCAAAATTAATATGGGAGAGCATGGAAAGGAGTATGTCAAGGTCAAAGTTTGAAAAGTCCACAAGCACTAGCACAGTTACCTTTTTCTCTTCCATGCCTTGCCTAATGTCATCGGTAACTTTGATTAAGGCTGTGGTAGTGCTGTGGCCAGAACGAAAACCAGACTGATAGATACTCGGTAGGTTATGTTTGTTTAAAAATAAGGTGCTTGTGAACACAGGTTTCCAGAATTTTTGACAGAAAGGGTAGAATTGATATTGGACGGAAATGATACGGTTGCGTAGGATTAGGAACTTTAGGAAGAGGTCGGACATAGGCTTATTTCCAACAAGTAGGATATTGACCGCAATCAAGGGAAAAGTTAATAATATGGGTGATTGCTGGAAGAAGATGGTATATTAGTGAGACTATCATAAACCTGCTGATATCATCACAGCGCATAGCCTTGGACTTAATATCTAACGCAAACTTCTTAATGTCGTTTTGATCAACAGGACTGAAATTGAATTGGGGAATTAAATAGGGTTGTAAAGACGCAATTGATGATTTAGCTTGAGAGCCGATTCCGGGGTCCATGGCAGACGTACAAGAAAAATGTCAGTTCATATCATCTAAAGAAAGAGAAAATCACACCGACATTGCTGGTTTACCCATACCGACAGATTTAAGGAATTTCCAAACATTAGCAGATGAAGAATTAATAATATTATTATGAAAATATCGGCGTTTAGCTGTCCGTACCATTTGGTTGCACCTGTTCCTAGCTATTTTAAATATAGACCAATTATCCTCAGTGCGATTCCTTTTGAACCGGCAAAAGGCCCGATTCCGTCTCGCCACTGCCATTCTTACTTCTTCAGTCATCCAAGGAACGGTTGGGCGTTTGAATCTAACATTGTGCGCTGGAGTATGAGTGTCATACAGTTTAAGAACCATGTTGTTGAGAATAGAAACTTTTTCATCAACTGTAGACGCTGCCACCAGTGCCGTAAAATTGAAATTTGAAGCATCACGCATGTATACCTCAAAGTTTATCCTGGAAAAACTGCGTAAATGTAGAATAGGAGGGCTGTATTTGGGAGGTTTAAGCTAAGGTTAAAGCAAGAAAATATAAGGTCCTGACGCGAGAACTCAGGCGCGGGAAATTGACCATATGCCTCCACAAGATCAGGAGAAGCAGTTATAATAAGGTCAATCAAGGAGTCATCAGTGCCAATGTTATGGTGAGTAGCCCTAAGAGAGAGTATAGAAAGATTAACCGACTCAATGATTGTGTGAAGTTTATGAGAACGAGGGGAGTTTTTTAAAAGATCAGTATTTAAATCACTCATTATCATGCAGTGTGAGTACTCGGAACAGATACTCTCGAGAGCCGATTTGAAAAGTCAATTGACAGCTGATTAGTTAAATTCTACGATGATCAGTGTTTACGAAACCGGGCGTAAGTTTACGTTGTACAAATTTCTTCCTTCAAAAATTTTATTCAGTGTCATGTCGCATCATTTCTATTCTGTAGTAATAATCTCTCGTCCGTCTGTCTATAATGCTAAGGTAAAACATAATAAGTAATTTATGGTGACAAAACTTAAGAGAAATTTTTTTTCGTAGGGGTTTTGGTTTTCTATCTATGTGAAATCTTACTGGTTGTTGAACAGCCACTTTGGAGACTATACGAGAAAGCTTCAAAACAAAATGAAACGGATTTCAATGATAATATTTACGATATAAGATAGTTTTATTTTACGAATGTATTATGATGCATTGCATTATAAGAATTTTTAATAAATAAATTTATTAATTTTTGTAATTAAAAAAAAAATATTACATAACTTCCTAAACTTAATCATTAAAATATTTAGACTAGGTATAAATAAGTAAAAGTTTTCATTAAATAATAAATATATAAATGAACTTATTCGATATTAAAAATCATAAAAGAATTTTCAACATTGTAGATTTGTACGTTTCTCTACAAATTTTAACAAAGAAAATTTACCAAAATATTCACCAAATAACATGTTGTTTTATTTCAATAGCCACACTGATAATACGCGTCATAGGTTAAAATGAGAAAAGAGTATATAGCAAAGAAAGAGACAGCATTCTTTTGGGGTAAGCTGGCCAGCGAACCGCCGTTGGTTTACGTTCACAATGTTGATAGTGCGACAAATATTTTTACTAATTAACTGCGTATATTGTAAATAGCTTTTTTTATCCGGTTTACTACTTTTAAATATCATAAGAGCATTGAATTTTCAAATATTTATTGTCATATAAGTACAGAATTAGGTTTGTATATTAGATAGTTATTTATTTTACATAATATTAAAATATGAGTTTTTATATAGTTTGCTATTCAAATGATTACTCTAAAAATATTAAGTATTAAGAAATATAAATAGAATATGAATCTTATATTTTTTCGCTGGATACCCTACTCCACTTTGCGCGGCAGCGGTCAGAAGGCGGAGCTTATCGGCAAACTCGCGTCGAAGCTGGCTTCACTGTCAATTCGAGAGCTGCGAAGAGTACGCTCGCCTCTATTACGTAGTGTGTTTATAGTGAAGTGTGTTTTGTGAAGAATTTTCGAATGTCGTGTGGTGCAACATAGTGTTGTTTTCTCAAAAAGTGCAACTTGTGTGATCGGCATGATGTTAATAGTATATTTTTCAAGTGATTAAATCAAAATGCGTGTAGCACAGTGGTGTGCAAAATTGATTTTTGCCACGTAGTGACGCGAACGGGTAATGATTCCTAATGTGGAGTTCGAAGCAAGATGGTTAGAGAGACTCGGCACCTGTGGGTTGGAAATTTACCCGATAACATACGTGAAGATCGAATAAGAGAGCACTTTAAACGGTAACAAATTTATTTATTCAGCATGTGTGTACATTATATAAAAATCATATAGTTTTTTTAACTGTGGAATCGGCTTCTATATATTATTCTACGAATTACTACAGTAATCACTAAAATCGTTTGTTTCTATGACAACATGAATAATATTATTGGAGCAATATTTATGTAACTTCATATGTTTAATAGCGATGTATAGCGCGATTTTGAACGTTAATGGACGTTATTTTGATTTGTATGTAGGTATTTGTTTGTTTTATTTATATGGTACAATAGGAACAAACTATTCGCAGCCGTATCCGTTGTAACAATAGTAAAACCTGCCCATGTTCTCCCGATTACAAAAATTTCTTAATACATGCATTAAGAAATCTAATTTTGTAAGTAAACTAAAGTATTTAATTGTTTGAGTGTAAACACTAAAACATTCAAAATGTTATTTATATTTTGCACAAACTATATTTTCATCTAATTTAAGTGAAATGATATTGTGTACGGATGGAATTGACTACTGTGTTTGAACTTTTAAACATGTTTTAAGTCCGTAAATAATAATTACATTAATTACCTGAAGTTTAATACTATCATTGGTTATTCTTTAATTTTTGGAATCTGTATCTATGAAAGTAAAAGATGCAATAGTAAATTTAATTAATGTTATTACTTAAACTAAAGGGCTAGATGTTCCTCTGCAAGTATACTTTTAGTCAACATTTATTATTTGATAAGGAAAGCTTTCCTGTGGAGTGATATTCTAAGAAATGTTTAAAATGTATGTTTTTCTATAGCTATATATTTTATAATCACTTTGTACATTCTGAAACTCACATGAAGTATTATAGTTTTTTAATGGTTCCTCTTCGCTATCTATATATTTCATATTCAAATGTTTATGGGTATACCCATAAAATTTGTAGGTGAATATGTAGGAGAATTTATTGATGCTAAATATTCAATTTAATCTTATTTTTATTTATCTGAAAAAGAGGCAAACAAGCTGGCGGTTCACCTGATGTTAAGTGATAACCGCCTGCCCATCATTTGCAACACCCATAGGGTTGCAGATGCAGATCATTAACGTAAATACTACATCAAATCTACTTTTACACTATTATTATACTAACTTAAATCGGGTCTACCTTTTTTCCCTTCACCTCTATGACTGGAGGCTGCAATTTTTCCAACAAGTTTTATTTTTGTATACCTACAGTGTTTCATCCAATATTCCAATGAATACTGGATGAAACACCTTAAGGATACAAGAATTCTTTAAGTACCTACTTAAATTTATGTTTGTTTAAATGAAACTTATTTCGTTTTATCTGAATGAAATGTGTTTGATTACCTTTCTTAGAAGCTATACACAATAATATACATTGATTTTTAAACAAATGGCTAGTGTTGAAATTAATAATACTTTAACTTAAATAGTCTATTTTATTGAAATACATTCCAATAAACCAAACATATGTAAAATTGTACATGGTACATACAGAAGTATTTGAACAAGATTGTGGGGGTTAGCCAACATTTTATAAATTTTTACCAATTGCGAGTCGTACTCGCTCACGAAGGGTTCCGTTATCTTGTACGTAATTGTATTTGTATGTATGGGGAAACACTCAACCTTTTTGTAACTTTTTAGAGGTTTATCTTTACACAAATTACGTACACTCTACATACGAATTTTATATCAATTTTTATGTAAAACTCGACGTTTCATAAAAACGCGCAAGCGTCTAAATAAAAGGAATATTTTGACCTATAATTGTCAATTTTGGTTAAAAGCAAGATCTTACAGCACATGTAAAAGAAAAATTCTGAAAAATAAAAATGTTGCAAATTTGGGTACTTACAAGTTTTGTGAGAAAATCGGTGGTGAAACATGAAGAGACAGACAGACAAGAGACTGATCTTAAAAGGGTTCTTTTTTTACCTTTTGAGGTATAGAACCCCTAAAAAGTCTTTGAAACTTAAATTGGCTTCATCAAATGTTTGAATAGTACTGGCAGATCTTACAGGTTCTTTTAAACTGTGTATTTGAAATATGGTTGGAAATATAATGTAAGGATTTATATTATATATACTGTAAACACATATCAATATAAAATGCCATCGAACATTTAAATGCCTAAATCATCCCAGGTTCAGTTGAGCGATAATTTCTTTAAAATTAAAAAAAAAATCTATTGGTTGGTGCATAGTTTTAGAGCTATCTACTAACTTATTAGTACTTTTCTCTAGAGCAAAATCTTTTCAGTTTGCCAGAAAAGAAGGCTTACACAATTTGCATTTTAAAGTTGTATAAATTATTGGTATAACACCTTGAAATCTTTACTTCACACCCCTTTTCTCTTTGTTTACAAGCTATTCGTACTTATGGTTTTAGATACAATTCTCCTTGCAGATAATACAACTTTGTTTAATCGTTCTGGCAGTCATACATATTCTTTAACCTACTACTAAAGGCGGAATCCTGCAGGGCTCTCTCGTCTCACCTTTATCCATGATCTTTACGGTATATACGTTATGTCTTACGTATAAAATACACGTCAAAATCCCGCCTTCGTCGATAGCCCATAGACAAATTCTAAGATCCTATTAGTACTTGGTTATAGTTAACAACGCTGAAAAAGTTGTAGAGATTCAGTTGTTATTATATAACTATTAAATAACTTATAGTTATACAGCGCGTCTTTACCATCGCGACAATAAATGAACACACAGAGAGGATAACTCTTTTAAATTGTATTAAAGATTTGCATTCTTTAAACATTTAACGAGTTTCAAATTTTCCAAAACAAAGAATTTTCGAATACCCTTACGTATAAAACTTGAATGTAAAGTTTATTTGTAAAGGTGACAAAGCATATGAATAGGTTAAATGAATTTAAAAGAGACAAAACATACTGTTAGGAGAGGCTTGTAATGCGACGATGTGGCAACAAATGAAAAAGTCTCTGAATGTATGAATCAATCAGATGTAGTTGTATAGGATGTTACAAATTTTGTTTCTTTTTTACTTAATTAGTTTGTTTGAAAAATATTTTTTTGAATTATGGATTTTTTTAACGTTAATATTTTTTTATGATTATTGGCAAGTAACGTTGTTCATTTATTGTCGCGATGGTAAAGACACGCTGTAATTGCGAAAATCTTACCAACCTTTTGCGATAAATGTTCGTGATACTCGAAGCGAACATGGATACATGAATTTCATCAAAACTATCATCGGCATCGCTCACATCCCGCCGGACAAACCGCTCACATACATATGGATGACTCTTAACCACAGGGTCTGTCTTGGCAAGCCATAAAAACTGAGGCCTTTCCATTCCATCCGGCGTTGCCATTTTTAACAATAACGCAGTTATTAAAAATAACGGAGGCTCAGGCTACTCAGTAACTAGACGAAGCACAGAAGTATAACACTTCCATTTCACGCTAGTCTTCTGCGTCTGTACTTACCCAGACGGACTTCGTGCAACCGAGACGACTGTTACCTGGTCCTACAACAGTATTCAAGTATCGTGGCACAATGGGTGATATTTTAGTACGAACTGATTTTAATCTGGAATAAAAAAAAATTACAGGCTGACTAATAACAACACAAACATTTAATTATTTTTTCTTATAAATTTTACAGAATTTAAATTTAAAAATGTGTGAATAAGTATCGATAAACTAGAAAGTTTGTTTTACCGAGACGAAATGTCTGAAAATATATGTAAGTAAGAATTTTAACCCATCCAAACCTGCACAACGTTCCGATGAAAGTTTTCACTTCAAAAATTTTTCATAAATTGTTACTATTTTTAAACACAACCCTAGCAAAATGTCTCCAAATATTTTAAGTGAAAAAAAGTCGAGTAATATAATTTTTTTTGTGAAGTGTCTGAAGATTCGAGGTCTCATTAACCAAAGTCTAGGGTTGGGACCTACTAAATCTAGTCCAATCTCACCTATTATGAATACGTGTAGATACCGTGTCGCCGAATAACAAAAGAAATTTATGGCACTGTTTCGTATTCTTGTATGCGTGTGCCTATACGCAGGCATTGTTTTATACTTTCGTTAACTGTACTTATGTGCTTATATGTATAGTATACCTGCCTATATATACCTAGTAGTAACAACAGTAAGTAAAATACAATTAAAATGGGAAAGTTTCTTTACAATGGTTAGTTTTTATAAGGTTGTATGGCATTATTAAAAGGTAACGCATCTGCAACCCTACGGTTGTTACAAATGTCCATTGGCGCCGGTTATCACTAAACATCAGTTTAACCACCAGCTCGCTTGCTACCTACTCAGATAAAAAAAGAATCTTCTGTTTTGGAAGTTATACTTCTTTTGGCGCGTTTGAAAAATATAATGAGAGAAAAAATTTTACGATGCGCGTGCAGACCGACAACGACATGATGAAGTTTGTTGCCAAGCGGCCTTTTTGACATTCACCTATAATGGAGTTAAACCGTTATCAATTGCATTCAATGTATTTTTGACAAAGAATGAGTAATGACACTGGGGATAAAATCTAAGTTACTTTTTTTGTTACACTTTAAATGTATAACTTCATAAGTGCGTACGTATGTAAATAAATAGTTTAATGAGGATTGTCAAAACTATTTCAATCTTAACAACGGTTCAATAATGGAATGTACTAAAATGAATCTGACCATCCAACAACATAATTAGTACCTTAGTAGACATCCTTAAGTTTGGTTTCCATCAATATTCTTTTCTACTCCCTGTGCCCTGTGATAATTATATATAATAAATAATAATAACGTTATTAAGACGAAATAAAATATTTTTACATTATAATTAAATTTAGATATATGATGAGAAAATGAAAATCATAGTTATGTGGAACACGCTCAGTTCGCGTATCTGACATTGATAGAAGAATTACAATAAACAGTATTAGCTTGTTGTCGTCCTCTGTTGAACGTCAACCTCCCCCAAAGTACGTTAACCATCCCGGTCCTGAGCAGCCAGCCCTCATCCATCCGCCTTTCTTAAGTCTTCAGTCCATCGTGCTGCAGGCCGTCCTACATACACTACGTGTACCTAATCGTGGTGTCCAACAGTACTCCAGCGACCATCAGCACGTCTGGAGACATGGACAGCCCACCTTCCTCTTCAGCGTGTTAATTCTGCGCTCAATGTCGGTAACTTCATTTCGAATCTTGTCTGCCAGAGAAACCCCAAGCATTGTGAGTTCCATCGTTCCAGCGTATTAAAGACGGATGTCTTTAAGACGCTGGATTGGTTTATTTCTCCGAAACTGTTTATCAATGCATTGGAGGACTACAATGCATTAGTAAACAGTTTCGGAGAAATCACATCCCCCTGTCTTACCCCACGATGCAATTGGATTAGTCTTGTACTTGGACAGACATTGTTGTGGTCTCGTATAAACGTCTCAATATTTGGATATATGTATAGACAGTCAATTACGCATCTCTGAATGATTCTAGAACAGCCCAGATCGCGATTGTATTGAAGGCTTCTTCGTAGTCCACATACGCTAGGCAGAGGCTGGTTGTATTCCTCGGAATTATTTGCCTATGTGTATGTATTTGGTGCTGAAACCTTTTCCTAACTCGATCTGCTCCACGGGCTGGAAGTCATCGAATTTTTTGGTGAGAAGATTTGTTATAACCCTCGAGAGCAACTTTTATATATGGCTCAGATGTGATATCGGTCTATATTTTTTCAACAAAGTCTTGTCACCCTTCTTGAAAAGAATATAACCACACCTATGCCCCATCAGAGGCATAATGCCATTATGGAGGACGAAATTAAAGAACTTAGCCAGCTCTGCCAATACAGTTGTAGTGTAGGTGCCTCAAGCTTTCAAACGCTCTAATTCCGTCCTCTCCCGGAGGACTTTTGTCCCCCTTCATGGATAGTCCGCGTCAGACTATTGGTGGCGTCGTCAATGCCCTGCGTGTTTTCCAGCAAGGCGAATCGATTTTGTAGCTCTAGAAGAAAATTTTTACGTCCAGCTTCAACCTTGGGGCAGTGATGGTCTCAGAGTCGCCTTCTCCAGTCGCACACTTTCAATCTTGATGTTTATATCCAGGGTGCTTTTTACAAGACTGTGATCGCTACCGGTATTTACCCTGTGGATCACAGAGACATCCCTAAATAAGTGGGCCTTTTTAGACATTTGCCACCTGTAGTGTCTGTTCTCATAGCCGAATGGCTACTCTCGATTCGCCATCCTCGCCTACTCCCACTTTGCCATTGAAGTCACCCATACCCACAGTTGAGAAGGTTTTGGTATGAGAGCTTTTGCTAAGTCCTCGTACACGACTTCGGGCACACTGCTAACGCTGATGCTGTTTCTGAGCGACTTGTGTTTTAGAAATTCGACGCTACCTTGGGATAGTTGATGTCTTTCTCGGAAGTAGAGCAAGTGACCATCATTTCATGCCATCGTATCCTCGCCCCTTCTTCGGATTTCCGATAGACCCACTATGTGCCAGTTAATATGACATAGCTCTACTTCCAGTTCGGCAAGGTGTTCGTTCAACCGCAGAGAGCGTCCTTAAACTTAATCAGGTAGAATTGCTTATGGTACTCTGCCTTAGCCCGGGGATTCTTAGCCGGTACCACAGCCTGGAATAGTGCAAGCACCGGGAACTGGGGTCCTTAAATCTGAGTTGGTTTTCATTGGGGGGAAACCGCGCTGCTGCCCGCAGTCAGAATTGATATTTATGGATCCCAGCATTATATGGTTATACCAGCATGATTCGTACGCCAGAGCCTCACGTGCAGGTGAGGTTGATGGTTGGGGAGCCTGCCCCCCCCCCCCCCCCCCCTTACATTTGTAAGGGAAGAATTATTTTTATTACATTGTATTTTTCTGATTTATATATAAGTGGAATCAAAATACTTACTAACGGAAAGAAATCTTCCTTGCGCTCCCTTTTTAACCGACTTCAAAACAGGAGGAGGACCTCAATTCGACTGTATTTTTTTTAATGTTTGTTACCTCAGAACTTTCGACTAGACCATAGATTTTGATGATTATTTTTTTACTTAAAAGCTGGTGTTTCCCATGTGGTCCCATATTAATTTGATTGGTTTTGGATCTTGGGCTTCGAAGATACTACTTTGATGATGGGAACTCCTGAAAATCAATGATAGAAAACCTTCCAAGACTCGCGCACCTGGACGTTATTATATAATACGGAAGGGTTCCGTACCATTTTCTATGAAAACTGCAAAAAAAATTATGCCTGTTGTATATGAGCCCCACCGAAATATTTTTTATGTCTAGTACCTACATATTTTTTAGAATTGATATTGTGATAGCGGTAGCGGAAATAAATCAGCGAAGAAAATTTCATCTGTCTAACTATCACGGTTCATGAAATACAGCCTGGTGACAGACGGACAAAGAGACAGATAGATAGATAGCGAAGTCTTATTAATAGGGTTCCCGTTTTACCCCTTGGGTACGGAACTTTAAATAAAATGAAAATAGAGCGATGAAAGTCGGTTTCGTTTTTCGTTAATAAAAAAATAGACTTGTTTGTGAGTAGTTTTTGCAAGTCGCTAAGAAGAACGGCAATGATTTTCTGACTCGGAAATTTTGACGCATTGACGTTTCGAACTAAGAGTTCGAGATTTGTGCGTTTATCGCACATAAGACCTTTTTTTTCGTTCTTTAGAGGGAACTTCACTTAATGCCACCAACTCGATCGGAGTTCTTGTCGTCGGATGGCGGTGATCAATTTAGCGGTTATTTGGAAGGGAAAACCAAGTTTGCGATTAAAAACTTGGACCCTAATGTAGAAGGAGAAAGTATGTTCTACCAACCCATTCCTTACTGGTTTATAATAGAACAGGAATACTGCAGATGCGCCGAAAGTTTTGTTCATTTGCTGAGATTAGCACTAAGAAATATTACTGCTCATTTAACTTTGCACAATTGCATTTTACACTCAAATAGCTTAACCAAAAATAGAAAACTGCTTCCTTTTTTTATTAAGCTATCAGCATTTGTACTGCCTTTTAAAACGTATCATCAGCCGTAAGAAGTCCGCTGATGAATAAAGAACCTTCAAGAACTATAATGAAATTATGTATTAATATAATTAAAAATTTTATGTTAATAGTGCGTGTGCTATTTTTATTTAAATATCCCTGAATTTATTTAATGAGTGATACGTTACGGCATATTGACAGAACTATGATGGAGTACATGACATAATTTGATAAGTTTGGTTTGACCTCTAACTTTTGTATATCAATCAGATTTTACGGTTAGTCATAGAGTGATGTTTCGTATTTAAGAATAATAGACAGTCAATCGTTGGTCCACTGACGTTTCGCAATGTCGCGCTCCAAAAGCAACATAAACGCGCAGAGGCGGATCGACTCGGGTCGGGTCGACGAACTCGAAACGGTCGAAAATAAATAATGTTTAGAAAATATCATATTATTATAAAATATAATTTATAAGTTGCGAAATACCTTTATTTTATATATATATATATTGCCAGAAACTTTTATCATTATTTATTTTATTTCACTTAAATTTTACTTAGACTAGCTATTTTACGTAAGCTTGTTGCGAATCTTTTGTCTTTGTAAAAGGAAACAGGCTAAAATTTTATTAAAGCGTTTTTTAATATTTTATCGATTGAAATGTAGGTAAATTATTTTACTTAAAACTTATTTAAATCCATAATGGATTAATAGATGATAGTAATAAAACTAAATTTAGGTATTAGCTTTTTCCTTATGATATAAAACTGTCTGAATTGGAGTAACTGGCAAGCTAACCAGCGAACGACACACCTTACGACTCTGTTCGCCTTGGATAAATGTAGTGGCGCCTTGTCGCAGCGCGACGAGAAGTACGGCAACGCCGCATGTTTTGTGCTTGTGTCCGGGCGATTCGTATGGTAGGTAGCTACGCCACCTAGATAGCTGTTATTATATAGATGCGTATTGAACGTTCATTCTGCGCTCTCGCCTACGGAAGTTGATATGTAAGCTCTTTGTTAGTTTTTACATTTTAGTGGCAACATAAATATTTCTCAACATCTGCGACATAAATATACTGATGATAAAATAGTAATATATTAGATAAAAAATTATATCTAGGCCATATATGTGTATATCAGGGAGATTATGTTGATAATATGTATCATATGATGTATGTTTAAACTTGATCTTTACGGCAACACAGCGCTTGAGTACTTATTCATAAACAATATATCTATTTAAATCTTTTTTTGTTTCTCTTATTTACATAATATTTGGTTTAAAGCCAATAGATCATGTGTATTGCTACATAATACCTAACCAGCATAATTTATTTCCCATGAAATGTTCTGTTCTGATTAATAAAATTGTGTAAATTTTATTAAATAAATTTAACTATTCATAATAAAACGTTTAAAATTTTAAATGTAAAAATTGGAAATTTCTTTGCAATATTATTTTGTCCCTTTTAATATTTTAACACAGAAATTGTAAAAAAAACCTTATACTCTTATTAATCTATTCTACAAGGTCAAAATGTATTCCGTAGTGAGTTCAACACACGACTCTCTTGTTTTTAATTTTAATGAATTTGTAAAATCAACTGTACATTAGCGTATGTTTTTCAAAGATGCTTTTTAGAATTTATTGCCAACGGCAGCATTAAGGAGCCGCAAAAATTAACGCAGTTTTATCTTTTTAAAAAATATAATAATAGCCATCAGTACCGATTTAATCAAAAGTAACGGAAGGGTATTTATATCCGCTTGTGAAAATCGCAGTTTTCGGCGATATTCATAAGTAAACTTTATTATTGCTGAAAAAAATTAACGTTTTGATGATCTTAATAATTACTTTTTACTGTTATAAATCTAAAAGTTCTGACGAGAAAACTAAACACGGTGATAGGTGCTGTAATGTTATTATGCAATCTTTCTGTGGTGACAGTGAGGGCACCACCCCGTGCAATACTGCTTGGCCCCACCCACGCCTCGCTCTATCGACCTGCGCAGGCTACTCGGGCCGTCGCAACTGGCTTGGAGACCGACCCGACCGGATTGAACCCCTATTCCCTCACCCCAACTGCGCGCCGAACCGTTTTATCCAATTCGACTCTTAGGCGCCGCATAGCCCCCTACCTCGGGACGAAAATATATTCGCGCTACACGCAATTTAGTTTTTCTGATACCGCCATTCTGACATAGGTTCTTTTCAATCAGAAAATGTACGAAATATTACATAACGTTATAAATATTTTGTAATTTATTATAAGCGTCATTTTAAATCAATCAATTGCTGCTCCATATTCTCACTGTTAAAAAATATTATGTAACCTTAAATAAAAATCAACTTTTATGGTACCTATTTATGTTAGCACTGTGTTCGATCGATTACTCTTAATCTTTTCTTATAAAATGTTTTTGGCGGGGGTTTTCGTCCTTAACACATCAATTGCATACTCAAATATGTAACACATCAGTATTAAACCTTATAATTCAGCTTACGCGTATATGTGCGTGCTTTCTATATTCGATTCCAGTATTCAAAAATTCATTGAATTGTAAAATATTATACTTTCCTCAACGGTAAGGTCGTGCATAACGCCAGGTGAATAGAAGATGTAAGTTAGGTTATCGAAGATCAAATTATACTACTAAATCAGAAGATTTTACATTATAGTACTAGTGGGCCAGAGAATTTTATCTTCCATAAAAACATCAGAGTATGTGTTTCTTCATGATATGCATGAAAGTAAGTTTCCATTTAAACAAGATATTCAAACAAACTTAAAATGTCGAAAATGTTGCTTAAAATGGCATATTGCTTTTTTGATAAAATTTCAGCTGCATAATTATGTCTGCTATATAATTTACTTTCCGAAATCATTATTACAATCCAAACGACAACATTTTGTGCAATATTTATTAAATAAGGTTTTTGTAATGGGACATATACCTACTTGATAGTGAATTTAATGTTTTACTAACTTCAATAATTCTGTATGCCTTGAATTGGTATTTATATTTTTAAACCGTTATTAAATTATTTTATTTAGTACTTATTGATTTAAGTTAATTTTGTCTTCGTCGAACTGATAGTATAGTTTAACATTAGCGCAAATAATTGATGTTTAAAGTACCTTCTATAACGGTAAGACAACCGTTTGCTGTAAACTCCGCGCGATGAACGGTACTGCACCACTGATTCAGCTCAAGACGACCGCTTTAAAGAAGTTCATTACTGAGAACTGCACTAAATGTACTTTGTACTCGCGAGTAGCGTTGACGTTTTCGTCATAAATTGTAATTTCTTTTTATTGAATTGCGTATTTTGGTTGCTTCTAATGGTTTACAATTACAATACGAAATTACGATTGCAGAATCCAATAACGGCGTTTTCAGACATGTTTTTTTATTTTTAATAGTAACTAGATTAAAACATTGATTTTAACAGCTTTTAGCTAATATCATTGATAATTTTTCATTGCACATATATTTTTCAAATATTTTGTTCGTTGTTTCACTTAAATATATTTTAAGTTAAGAAGGAGGACTGTAAATTAAAAAAAATATTTTATATATTTGTCATAATATTATCGTTGATAGTAAAACAATTTTGTGACGGGTGGCGTTGTTTTCTTAAATGTTTTTAATTACGGGGTTTTACAACACGCCTTCAAATAATCGACTAATAAATTTTCCGTCGAAGTGATAAGTTATATTAAGACGTAGGTGGTAAATGGCCTCATTTTACAAATACCTTCTTATCCTTAACAGATTTCACTATCACTATATTCTCTCAACGTTATAAGATATTAAAAAAATGTTATTGTTGATATGTATAAATAAGCTAAAATATAAATCGTTTAAAGCTTTTTGTTTTCCAAAAACGTATGAAAATATATCATCATATTGCGTTTTATAATTAAAACTTAAATCAATTTGTCCTAAACGTATATAAAACCTACGTATAAATAACATTAGTAGTGAACGTTATAAATATACAGCAGAATAATTTTAAACGGCCATTGCGAGTAAAACATATGAAGTAGTTATTCAGAAAGTAGACTGACGTCATCATGCCGGTATCTCTCCCTCCCCTTTCCCCTCATCTTACTGTTCGCTTCGGTTCGCGCCGTCGCCGTCGCTCCACTGCTAGTGCGGCCATGCTTTACACACAGACGCAGTGAGTCGGTTTCACACGGAAACGGGCACGGCGGGCGCGGCCATGTTGTAAGAGTAAGCGTGGCAACGTCGCACTAGACATCGACCGATTTAATCATTCTTTGGTGCCGCTGCTAAGTTTCTCGTTATCTATCTGACCACGTAATATTTTAAACATTGATCGGCTGCTAAATTTGTTATATATTTATTTATTGGTATGAAAAGTAGTTTATAAAGAAGAATGTTCATTTATTTCAACGTCAATATTATAAAAAATATCTTAATTAAATATTTTATTGTAAAGTTGTAGCCGTACGTAATGTAGGTCTAAATAGTGTAGCTGAGTTGTGTGGTGTGTGTGTGTGTGAAATGTGTATCATTGATCGGCACAGTACTAATATTTTAAATTGTAATTCTTGCGTTGTCCCAATAAGTGGTTCCATGTAAGGGCTAAAGAATACTATGTACAAGTATTACTTGGCGGTACATTCACTTATCTGATTATTTTCATATACCTAAAATAATTATTGATTTTCACTAATTACCATATCAATTTTTTTTTTAGTATTGTAATAATTAATAATTATCGTCTTATAATATTAAAAATAACTTTACGGGTTTGTTTCACGAAAGACTAAACAACATTAAGAGTTTTGTAAAATTGCACGGTAGATAAATGACTGTTGTAAAGAAAAATACTCCGGTGACTGGTAGGTAGAACGAACTGAACAGAGCGGCAACATCGCATGTTGTTCGATACCTCGATAAGAGCGGCAACGTCGCATTTTTTTGTTGTTTCACCGCGTCATGGAAACGCGCGGTGTGATCGACGCGGCAGACCGGCCACTCGCCGGGCATGTTTTATGAATACGTTTAGAGTAATTATGAAGGCAGTTATTTATTTTGAATTGTGACTTTGATAGCAAAATGTGAACAAGTTATATGGAGATATTGACTAAGTGTTCGTCACACGGAAGAAAACTGAAATGTGGCTATATCAAAGAAGGTGCAATTAGTATTTTATTATAAGAATATAACGATAGCATCATTTAAGGCCCATTTACACGGTGCCAGTTTCTTGCCTGTTGTATACAATTAAATTGAAGCAATAAATGAGTTGCATGGTCTAAACAACAAATGGTCTAACCAATTATTGCGCGCAATTTATTGCATTCAATTATTGTTCTTGTATGTACAAGAAAATGGCATCGTGTAAATGGGCCTTAACTCTCAAAAGATTTATTGAATCTTGAGCTTTGTGTTTACAAATTCAAAGAATAAAATATGTACTGTTAGTAAATAGAGTAAATTGATAGGTTAGCGACAACCTGTATCTTCAATGTATAATTTATTATAGTCAATAAGTCATTTCGCAGGAATCGAACCACAATATCAAGCGAATAGAAAACATTTCTTGTATTTTAATATGTTGTCAACTTTTATTTTGAAAATAAAATTAATAACACCAATAAAAGCCTAACAGAGCGGAGTTTTATAAGTAATCCTAATTTTCTCCTTACTAAAACAAGTGACAAAATGTAGTCATATATTAAAATTAACAAATTAAATTAATTATTGTCATAAAATCATAAAATTATTGAGTTTGTTTAATTATCATTTTTAAAAGTAAATCGGCAGAGCAATAAATTACTTTTCAATGAAGTTTATTATTAGTGCTAAACATGCTTGAAATTTCTGGGGACCACAGCAACAGTAGTGAGGACTACGGATAGCAAATAAACTGAGTTAGCTGTCTATTTTTTAATTATTTTATTTAAAACTTTATTTGCTATTTTTCTGTAAGCTGTGTAACTACTTCTCATCTTACCTTTTGATATATTTTTTTTTACTTCTCTTTCTTTTTTTTCTAATTTTCAAAATTATTTATTTTATTCTCTTTATCACTTGTTTTGTATTATAAAACTCAGTTTATTTCTTTGCAGCTATGGCCGAGTCCAAAATGTCAAGTTATTGGGTAGAATGGAAAACGCGAACGCAGGTGCGAACGGGGCGACCGTTACCGGTTTTTGCGCTACAGTTGCCTTCATGGACATCAAGTCTGCATCGAAGGCGCACAACGCGGAGCATGTGCTCGATGAGAGGACCCTCACCACGGAGTATTACGAGCCAGCGGCGATTCCATCGGCCGCGGGCGCGCCTTCGGCCGGCTCCTCGCCCGCGGGCTCCGGCTACTCTGGCTCATCGTCCTCCGTGAACTCGGCGCCGGCACCGCCCAACGTCACGCGCTACCATTTGTCGTGAGTATTTTACGTTTTTTTTTAATTCCCGATACAACTCGCCTACATGCCGTCTGCAGGTATCATGATTCTTATGCATCTGCATCTAAAAGTGATATAAATTTTTTTCTGTTGTAATTTTATGCACCTTATCATTATTGTTTGGCGTTTGGTCACGATTGTCGTTTGTAAGGAATGTCTTGACGAGCCTCTTTCTTTTGTGTTTGGAATGATATTAAAAATTGAAAATATTGTCAGAAATGAAGAACCAAAAGTTTTAGGTTTTAATGTACGTCCACAAGTTCCAAATTTGCCGTCGAAACTTTTTTATTGATTTATTCACAAAGAATGCTAAGTGTTTAATTTATTTATTTGAAATTCAGATCTATTTTTTTAATTGAATAAATAATCATTACGTATTTGTTTTTATGATGTTATGATACATACGATACAATATTAGTTAATTCTATAATATTGTTAATGTAAAAAAAAAATTCTTCCAATGTGGTTGTTTGAATTAGAAAATAATGTATAAGGTGCATGTTTTTAGTTTGATTTGTTAATTATTTTGTTATTCATAATAAACTAAATTTAACATGATTTTATATGAAACTAATAAGATATATTGTCTCATTTATAAATGATGTGTTGTACAAGGTCTATCAATCAAAAAATAAGAAGTGCGAATAATACATATATTAACAGTAATCACGTATATCAAATAACTGCAAGGAAATATTGACACCAGCCGTATATTTAATAAAATGTTAATTATTGGTCTTCTAATATTATCTAAATGATACGTGCAGATATTACTATGGTCATTCACTACGTAACTTGCCCACTGACGGCAATTTCGCTCCATATATCTGTGCCCAGTATTCTTAACCTAGCAAAACTTACATCTAATGCATTTTTTTCGTAAAAAACACCAATAAATCGCTTCATGCTTGCAATGATATAATAATTTGCTCACTATAAAATAAAGCATTGGGCATGTTCGTCATAGTCCTCGCACAAATAAAAATCGGTTCCGCCGCCGCCACCACCGCCACCGCCAGCGCCAGCGCCAAAATATTGATCTTGCTACCAACCGGCGTTTTAAGGATTGCAGTGTAATTTGGATTGCAGTGACAAACGCACCCGGAACAGTGACCAAGTGCAGTGATAATTTGTGCAAGTGAACGGATTGTTGTGTATATATAAGTGTCGTGAATTCGAAACGTTCATGCAAGCATTCATTGAGTAGATCCTGACGTACAAGATCAATCCGATGTCGAAATAATCGTGGCTGGCGGCGGTCCCAATTTCGTTTTATATGCACATAATCTAACGCTGTGTAAAAATATTAGTCTATATAATTGTGGTCATAACAACACATCTTATATTGTAAGAGGTAACATACTTTTTCTCTGCGTTTTTTATTCTAAACACAAAAAGTAAGTTTTTCCATGTTCCACTAAACAATAACGTTTTATTTATCACCAAGTTACCGACGTTTTGGAATTCAAATAATAATAATTAAATCGAAATAATGTATTTAATTTGTTAGCAGTTCATCATCCTTCAGGTTGAAAGCATTCTTTAGTAGTTGCAATACTGTTTTGTGTATACAGCTGCAATTGTTTCATAGTTATTAAATTATTTAAGTTTTTTTATGTGTAAAGTTGCCAAACGAGCAGACAGTTCACCTGATGGTAAGTGAATACCGCCGACCATGGACATCTGCTACACCCGAGGGTTAAAGATGCGTTGATAACCTTTTGAAAATTGGACTCCGGCTTCCTCACTCACCAGACGAAACGCGAAAATATATGTCATACTTCCACTTTACGCTGGTATTCTGTGAGGTCGTGGTACTTACCCGGACGGGCCTGCCCATTCGTGCAACAGCCGAGGCTGGTGCGTGGCCGTACCACCGTTAAATCTGATCAAATTAAAAGTCAATCAAATTAAAGTATCTGATTCAAATTAGCAATACAAAAAGGTTGTTGTGTATATTAATATATACCTTATATATAACAAATATAGATACTTGCGAATTTGAAAAAGTTAAATTGACAATTAAGTCATTTATGTATAATTTCTTATAAACTGCCACCAAATGTAAGTAACGTGAAGTCATGAGTCAAAGGACCGTTACCATTAGAATAATAATAGCAAAACATTTTCAATGTTAACCAGAACGGCAACGGTGTCCATATATATACGCAATTGGCAAGTATCCATGAATAACCAATACTATTTATAGGGGACGCAAATTTGAGATATGTCATTATGACGCTTTAGTGCAACGGAAATAAAAACCAGGCTGAATTGACCATAAACTTATAAAGAATAAAGCAGTGGTTTCTGTTTACTATTCAGTATTTTTTAAAAATTTTAGTGATTCAAATATTTCTTTTTTTATAGAAGACCAAACTTAAATTTAAAATCTTTTCGATAATAGGGAAAACTCATCGATTTCACATAACATGAGCGTTATCTTGTAAGAATATAGATTCATTAAAAAAAATAAAGTAACATACGGTGACTACTATTCCTTATCAACTTGATTGATTGGTAATTTTATGAATAAATTTCATATTCCACATGCTTTATATGGCTTCGAAATCATTACATTTATTTTTTGACGGGCCGTATTATATAATTATTAATAATAAATATTTATCTGTAGTATTTAAATACCTACTTATGTATGTCTCTTTTTAATATCCGAATAATTTGAAATTTTCGAAATAGTCTTAACTGTAGCTGTTGTAACATGCTTATTTAATTACATTGTCTTATTTATATTATTTAGTGTATGATGATGAGTATATGATTACATTTACATTATTTGGAATATTATAATTGTAAAAATGAGGACCTGGTGATCTGTAATACAGGTTTTTTACACCTGTAATAGACACCAGCTCCGCACAATTACCTGATTAAATTTTTTACTGAACCTGTACCAAATTATGATATTGTATCTTGTTGTCATGTATTGTGAGGAGAAATAAATACATTATTATTATTAATTGTGAAAATAGTTGAAGCTGCCAAAATTTCCAGCATTTCCGTATTTTATCAATCTTAGCTACAAATAAATATATTTCAAATTTACCATTTGCGAATGAATCAAATGAAATCAAAATAAAACATATATTTAAATAAATTTTAGAATAGGTTCAGTAGTTAAAAAAATCCTATAATATAAGAGTAAAAGTAAAATAATAACACATCCCCGCATCCATTAAAAACGTGGACCAAACGAAACGCGAAAGTCAAACACTTCCACTTCACGCCGGTGTTCTACGAGGCCGTGGTGCTTAACTGGATGAGCTGGTCCATACGTGCATCAGAAGCCTTGCCACAGTTAGGAAGTACCTATATTCTAAAAGGTTTTATAAATATTGATTCCGTTTGCTGCCATGACAACATAAATTTGAGAGGGTTTGTTGGTCTGTCCATTTCACGCTACAACAGAATAACATATCTATTTGTACAGGAATAGTTTAATAACGCATTTCGTAGATATTTATCACGCAAGAAAATGTACCTATAATTGCTGTAGAATTAATCTGTAGCGTAATTCTAGATCTTAATGACATATTCACTGATATTTATTTGCGAAGCTGTGGGTAAGCGGTTTTCTGTTGGATTATAAACTCAATTGAAACGATCCACAACTAAAGAAATTTTGATTTATGACATACATGTACAAATCTTGTGTTTCTCTAAGCGTTCAGAAATCTTCGCTCCTTGGGAACCAATACCCCGATCCAGAACAGTGATTTTGGGTCACATAAATACCCATGTGAGAAGCGAAGCCATGAAAATTATTGCTGATGTTCCAACACCTATATGATGACAATGTCTTTGTTAACGGTTATTCATCAACGGTTAAGTAAATTATTAAAAAATATCTGATTAGACCTTCTTACGCGGAAGTAATTCTTCATGCATCTATTATTATATTATTGCGTACAGAGTAATAACCTCATTGTTTCACACTGAAATAGTGGTAGCACGTGTACCA
Organism: Iphiclides podalirius; assembly: GCA_933534255.1. NCBI lineage: Eukaryota > Metazoa > Arthropoda > Insecta > Lepidoptera > Papilionidae > Iphiclides > Iphiclides podalirius. The sequence goes on along the minus strand of OW152827.1, from coordinate 7,877,437 downwards.
CTACTGACCCTTAGGCATTTCCGAAAAGAGATTTGTAGATTAAACTGAGTATTGTATAATTATAATTGTAACAAATCGGTGTTACATTGTTGTGTTGACCATACGATTATAACAGACATTCGTATGGCAATCTTCGTACAATATGTAAATGATATTAAATAGTGATTTGTGCACGCAAAAATCATAGAACAGAAATCCGTTGCCGCCTAATTACCGCGTAACGCGCGTTCACGCGGCAATTACGGTATGTCCGCGATTGAGTAGAGTAGCAACAATAAAGAAAACTCGAGTGTTATTCAACATTCTTTTATTAGCTAGATCTGTTCTTATATATGGTATAAATCAATTATTGTAATTAAGTTTTTTAAGTCCACTTTTAAGATATTCTAAATAGATAATATGTAATACTCATGATGATGAGCTGGTTATTCCCATATAATTTCTAGCCAATGAATGGTGTTTTTGCGAGTTCCATACCCAAAGCGTGAAACGGGACCCTATTACTAAGATTCCGCTGTCTGTCTGTCCATCCGTCCGTCACCAGACTGTATCTCATGAACCGTGATAGCTAGACAGTTGAAATTTTCACAGATGATGTATTTCTGTTGCCGCTATAACAGGAAATACTAATATACTGTTATGGTACGGAAGCCTTCGTGCGCGAGTCCGATTCGCACTTGGGCGGTTTTATCATTTCGTCTTTTAAATGATTCTTTTATTCGTGCGACAGTGAGAATATAAAGAGATAAACGATATTGATATTTAAGCGATATTATTGTTACATATTATAAGGAGAGTTTAATATTCTTTAGAATTTATAGTATGAAGTCTAAATATTATCGTAATAGCGTACTTAGATTTCGAATGACTTCGTGACCTTGAGATGTGACCTCGATTTAGTTTGATAGTATATTGATATTTTAATGTGGTAAATGGATGAAATAAATTACAATTGATTGAAAATAGTTTAATGCAGATGATGTTCTAAGTTAAAGTTTCTCTTGTAACATTGTATCACAATTAAATGGCGTTTCTGTTAGTAAAAAATACACAAGTAAATATTTAATGATATAACACCGCGAGAGAATTCAGTTAATAATCGTCGTTATTTTTAAAGTTTTAAGAAGTTACTTCTTTATCCTCTTTTGAAGTTCACTCGACTGTATATTGTGTGCAGGTAAGAAGATGAATTTAAAATTTTTGGAGATTCATTAATAATGCATGTGGTTTTAGGGTCTAATGATTAAACTATTGAATTTTATAAACAATAATCAACGGTATGCCGTAAAAAATATAAAAATTGTGCACAATACAACCTAATAATGTTTTTATTTCAGGTTAACTACCGGAAAAAACGTGTTAAGAAAATTATATTATGTTTTATTATTTTCGTCTGAATTGAGTGTATTGTTTAATTTTTGATTATTAGGCGTTAGAATTTCCTATCAACGATAAAAAATAACTTTCATATAACGAATAAACCAATACATTTTTAATTAATAATAATTAATTTGATTTAAGTATGTAAAAAGGAGTTAATTGTATTATTCTATGATTGTTTATTACATTTGCTAATTGTTATATGAATACATGTTTTTAGAAAAAGAAAGTATTGTGTTTTACTCTATTTATATTTATAAAATTGCTAACATGTTATAGAGCAGTTAATCTATCAAAGAAAATAGTAGCCATGAAACCGATTTTTGGTTTACAAACAATTTATTTTCCAAGTGATATGAAGATTTTCTAAAAAAAATCGTGGGCCCAAATCATTTCGTTTGCAATCTCTTGGATAAACGTCTAGTATGTTTTAGACGACCAAAACACCGCCACTGCGGCGTTGTTTCGGTTCTTTTCCATTTCCATACGTTGAACGGAGAGCGCTGAGGTGCGTTGCTAGATGGACCTATGCCGCTCATCTTCTGCTCACCGTTACGAAATATGTTCCGTATTTATTTATTATTGAGAGTTATAATTTTATTATATTTATATTATATTACGAGGGCGGGATGATAAGTAACTAGCCTAATAATAAAACACTTAACTTTCCATGATAAAATTAATTTTATTTTTCGACATAGTCTCCGTGAACCGCTACACACTTATTCCATCTTCGTTCTAAAGCATTAATGCCTCCCAGAAAATGATTTCTTTCGAGGCCTGCAAAATTACTCCTCTACGGCGGCTATGACTTCATCATTTATGGCAAATTTCTATCCGCCCAAAAAAGTTTTTGAGCTTAGGGAATAAGTGGAAGTCTGATGGCGCTAGATCAGGAATAAGGTGGGTGGGGCAGCAAATCGTATTTCAATTCGTTGATTTTTGCCATAGCTTTAACACATGTGTGAACCCTAGCGTTGTCTTGGTGGAAAACGATTTTTTTTTTAGCCAAACCTGGTCGTTTTTGTTGAATACATTGATGAAGCTTATCAAGACGATTAGCGTAGTATTCACCATTAATTATTTGACCTTTAGCAAGGTAATTTATCATCAAATCCCATCTGCATCCTAAAAGACGGAAGCCGTCACTTTTCCAGCCGACTTTACAGCCATGGCTTTTTTTGGAGCCGGGCATCCCGATTGAGTCCACTGATTTGATTGAATTTTTGATTCTGGCGTATAATGATGAACCCATGTTTCATCTGTTGTTACAAATCGACGTAAAAAATCGGCCTTATTACTTTGAAAACGGTCCAGACATTCTTTTGAGTTTTGCACCCGAATCCTTTTTTGATCGTGCGTAAGCAATCGCGGCACCCAACGGGCCGATAACTTTTTCATATTTAATTCCTCACTTAGGATATGATGTACCCGTTTTTTGAGATACCTGTAGTGTCAGCTATTTCAGATAACTTCAATCGTCGATCTACTAAAACCATATCATGTACTTTCACGACCATTTCCGGAGTCGTGACGCTTTTTGGACGTCCGGGGCGGGCTTCATCTTGGACACATGTACGACCGCGTTTAAACTCAGCCACCCGGTTTTTTACTGTGGTATAAGAAAGAGCACATTCACACAAAACATTCTTTAACTCGTCATTGATATCTTTCGCTTTCATCCCCTTCATATGAAGAAACTTTATCACCACTCTTTGTTCAATTTTATCTATTTTGAAAACAATTGACGAAATATATTTTCAAATGACAAAAAAACAATAAAATTTTCACGCCACCAAATTCAAATTTAGAACACAGGTGGCCAGACAAACGAATTTAAAAATGACATATATATTTTTTTAATTTTAACTTTTTAAATAGCAAAGGCTAGTTACTTATCATCCCGCCTACGTATTATATGATTATTTTATTAGATTTAAATGAATTTCTCTTTTAAAGGTAGTTTCATTTTTCGATCGAGAATATGTTCTTAAAACAATGCTCCATTAGAATGCAAGATCAAGATTAACATATATTTTTTTTGCTGCTATGAAATGTATAGATTTTGCTTAAAATTTTTAATTATTTATTTTTACTGCATACAGCGTCTTAAGGATCGCTAATTTGCATATGAGTCTCATGGCCATACTCGAAAGAGATATTTTCTTGTCAGAAGTCATCACTTATGGCACGTAATAAGTCGCACCATCATTAGAGTTGTGAGTTGATCCCAATCTTTGAACATTATTTCCAATAAATACGAGCAATAATATGCTTTTATAATTCTCGGTAAAAACAATTTAATGTCCACTTATTAAATCTAATTAATTTTATTTTTATTTGACATGCCATAGGTTTTAGTTGGAATGTTTAGATTCTTTTTTAATCGAGGATAACAGCTATTTATGCTAGGCTATTATCCATACTAATATTATTAATGCGAAAGTTACTCTGTCTGTCTGTCTTGCTTTCACTCCAAAACTACTGAACCGATTTAAATGAAATTTTGTTCATAGAGAGCCTGAGAAAGGACATATTTTTTAATTGGAAAAAAGTGTTGTATATGGTTGAAAGATATTTATTTAAGGGCGTCAACGCGAGCGAAGCCGCGGGCGAAAAGCTAGTATGATATATTTTATTTTATAACACTCATGTTTTATGTGGGTAAATTTTGCTTATTGAAAAAACTAAATTAGCATTATTAAACATGTAAATGTTTATAGAATTATTATGTTAAATGTTTGTATAAACCGAGGTATCTCTTGTATTAATGAAAAGTAAAAAATAAAATAAGTAGAGTAATAAAGTAAAGGAGCCCCAATATACGTTCCATCGCTGGACTAAGTCCTCCTCTATACATAAGGTATTATAGGTCATAGACAACCACGCTATACCGTTGATTGATGGACTTCAAAATATTGTATCTTCGAAATATTATGTTTATTACTATATATATATAATTATATCGTTTTGTCTGGTTAGAAATGTACATTTTCAAATAATTTCCCAGGAAATAATAAACTAATGTCACAACCAATAAACCCTGTTTTCAGCATCTTAGATCTGTTAACTTAATTCATTTATAAATATACTTAAACTATGATGAGAATATTACATGAATTTCGCTATTGACAAAAAATATCAAAAATCGTTGTTTTTACTTTGTCTGTTCGATTAGAACAGATACATTAACGTTCTCTCCCATTATTCTTTTACATTTCACTAACGTCCAGTCCGCACACCTCAATTTCTTCATATAACGATTTGTATAAGACAGATGTCATAGAACACGACGCTGTCAGGTCTTCTCGTTCAATCAACCTTATAATCGTTTCAAGGATTATGCATGCGTAGCGAGGACGCATCGACGCATTGCACGAGTGAGCTCATCTTGCTGTATAATACGTGGTATGAAATACTTTCAATTCTTGTGGAACGTGTATTAAAATAAATAGATACTTGATTTTTTGTTCCTCGAGAATACTCGATTTTTTTTGTCAAGTAACTTTTCTTATTTGTATTAATGTATTTTAACAATAGTCATTCTAAAAGAATTAGTGTCTTGTCAACCATCAGTGGCTATTTAATAAAATGGGCCTATTGCGAGTTGGCTTTCGCACGAACGGTTCTATACGATTATATAATTATAATAAACTAATTGGTACCTATAGTTTGTCAACCAACCGCCCCGCGTTTTTTTTAGGGAGAACCCTTAAATATTTTTTTATTTTATTTTGTTTTTTAGTATTTTTTGTTATATCGGCAACAGAAATACATCATCTGTGAAAATTTCAGCGACTACTAACTACTAATTATTACTACTAATTTCAACGACTACTAACTATCATGTTCATGAGAAAATGGACCCTATTACTAAGACTCCGCTCTCTGTCTGCCTGCTGCCAGACTGTATCTCATTCTACCCTTTGGGCACGGAATCCTAAAAACTAGTAGCCGCCTAGTGGTCGACATTCGGTCATAATAATTATACATGGTAGTATTTTTAATTAACAGATGATCCTACCTAGTGTACACTAGGTAAGCGTGGTCGGCGCAATATTTCATTTCCTTCCACTTTTCTCTATCAGCCGTCATCCTAATACTGATCCATTTCAATGACAGCATTCTCCACACAGTCCATCAAAATTTTCTCGATCATCCTTTAGCCCCCCAACCAACCGACCACATTCATATTCATCATTCGTCTTGTCACATGACTTTCATCCCTTCTCATAATTGGTCAATACCATGTCAACCTACCACTCCTTATTTTCTTAGACACCGGTGCCACGTTCAAGCTTTGCCTATATATACTCATTTCTTATCTTATCGTGCCTGGTCACACCACTCATCTATCTCAACATTCGCATTTCTGCCACATTCATTTTTATTTCATTTGTCTATTTACCTGCCCAACATTCAGATCCATAAATAATGAAAGGTCTCACCGGCGTTTTGTAAATCTTCCCATTGAGTTTTAGGAGCAATCGCGGGTCACATGTAACTCTCCTGAGACCTGTCGCCATTTCATCCAGCCAGCATTTATCCTATTTGTGACATCTCAGTCAATGCCTATTATATGGTAATTCTATTTAGTAAATGGCCACTGGTGGCAGATTAGTTGCTTCCAAAAAAATTTCACAAGTAGATACATCTACCAATAACCAATAATTCTATAAAATTTCTTCATGGTGTGGTCGTGGTTTTTTATGAATAATGTGTCGATTAGAATAAGAGTTGGGTAAATTCATTTGACCGAATTCGTGGGAGAATACCTGAATTTCAATTTATGATACCTTGAATACATGCAAGTGAATAAAATTTTTATCGTTTTGATTTTAACTTACACGAAAGCCTATGCTGATGAAACAGCATGTTTAAAAAAAAACTACAAACACAGATCAAGGCATTATACGCTGCAAATTATTTGATTTGATGATCATTTCGTATATCTTACGTGCAAAAAATCAAAAAAGCTTTCAAAGCTCAGAAAAAGAAAAAAGCTCACAAGTCAATGTTTATATGATTTATTTAATCTGTGCAACATAATTGCATATGCTGTGTAGGGTAGCCACTACAATTAAAAAGAGTCGAGTTGAGTCGAAACATCGTCAGGAAATTAGTATAACTTGCAGAACGCTCGCGTGGCAGTCTATACACTATAAAAATACGTTTAAAATCATACTTCAAAAACTAAAAGCTATGAAATAACTTAATAAAGATTTAATTTAATACACCTCTTATGCAAACCTAATACCTTTAATATTATTAAAATACTATTTTTATTTGTATGACCTACCTATTGATAGGTTAGAAGTCGGTACAAAGCCAAATCTAACAGTACAATAGTGGGCACCTACACTCGTCGCGCACAACTTTGAACGGGATAGCTTCGTCTAGAACAAAACAACCCATTGCAAACCAACAAAACAACATATCTCGAAATATAGTAAAATTTTGATGCGTTGTAACCTTATTGATAGATTTGTATAATTTATCTGTCTCACGAAGCTATGTACAAGTTATTTTTATAATCGTAGTAATTTATTATTACTTAATTCTATTATTATATTGTGTGCTCGTCACGCAATACGCAAGCCAAACGGTATTTTCAAGGCTTCAAATATATTCATATATACGAATAATATAGTTTTAATATAGCTATAGTCATTCAGTTATTAATTAATATTATATAAATTTATATCATAAATGTTTCATCTGTTTCACATTCATTCACATAGTTCTTTATTTTTATTTAAAATGTTCATAAAATGAAAACTACTTGGCCAAACTATGTAAAATTTTTATGGGACCAAATTGCAACGTTTCCGCTTCAAACAAAAGAAGAATCACGTAAATCGGATCATAGACCATAGCTTAGATAAAATGTTATAAGACATCATAAATTAATATAATGAGCAACACAGACGCAGTCGTTGGTGGGTATCAGTTAGTGATTATTATTGCTTTATCAATAACAATTTAAATACATAGAAACGTTACCTTACAAAGCGCATTTTTGTTACTAAAATTGACTCACGCGAGCGCTTTATTGTTATGAGCCGACACAACATTGGCTTTGATGTTGTAGTTAGACCAGATGCAATGCATATTAAAATAGGTCCGGGCTACTTCAACAAAAGGTGTGTTTGTATTAAAATAAAACATATGCGTGTCTTAGATCGACATTAAACATTTGCATTGATAAGAAATTTACTTTAAGTTAGTTGAAACATCACTTAACTTAGAGTACGAGTCTTGTAGACTGTACAATTTTCTGGCCTAATTCTGTTGTTGGTGCTATTGCTTTAAGGATACATTGCCATACAACGCCCTCTATAGATTTTTAAAATTTTTTGCTATTCTAGGTGAAATTCCTCCGGGCCTTATAATCAAGTATATTCGAATAACTTCATTAATCAGCCGGTGCGGGGCACCAACGAAATAAAGTGCAATTTTAAGTATTTTTTACTTTATGATCTATTTATCTACAAATAATTCAACTTTTACTGCTAACTGTTTATGTTCTCCTGGTGGGTTAATTAACCTTTGATGGATCATCCCTAAAATTCTTTCTTTGCTTGTTATCGCTCCAAACATTACGCTAGCTTAATCAATGCCATAGCAAATGTAATTTATGGCCTATTGTTATCTCTTAGTTCAAAATCCATTAGGTTTTAAAATAAAGCTAAAGCTTACACATAAAATCTTATTTTTGTGTGCTCGTCTCTGAACCTTAGATAATTTTTTCCTCCGTTGCTAGGATTCGTACCGGGGCACCTTCGGGGTAATGCGCCCAGCCACTTAGCAAAGTGGTAGATATCCTAACCGCGCAAATCTCTACGAATAATCGCTTTTTCCTAACACAAAATTCTGAAATTTTAATATAATTTATACAGACTGGTTGACACATGCAAAATTTTCGCATATTATATAAACTAAATAACTATTTATAAATTAAATTTAATTTTGAACAACATCGTTCTGTCTATTTCGCTATTTTACTCAAGGAAATTTTCTATAGATGGCAATATCATACATTCTTCCAATGAAACCTTAAAAAAAATTTTTTTTAACCTTTAAAATTAACTATTTCTCTTTATTTTTTGTGTCATTAAAGCGAATATAAGCTTTAAAATGGTGTTTGAATCATTAATTTTGTCGAAGAAATTTATGGCGTTAAAACACGTTTGAGAAATTATACATAGAGATGTTTTTAATTTAATTTAATTATGACACATAAAGTTATAAATTAGATTATTTAACGAGCATAAATGTAATTACTTTTTTCGTACATTAAAACTTTAACTACTAACTTAAACTACTAGTGTTAGATCATAATATCACCATCACATATAAGTATCTAGATGTTAGACCTGTGTTAAGGCGCAAACAGGTTTGGCCTTGTTCGTTTTAAAAGTCATAAGGATTATATACTAACATAACTAGTTTGTATTTGTTATTTGGTATCTATTTTTACGAACGGTCGAAACACAATTAGGTACATCGTCGTATTAATAATAATTATGAAACCGTAGTTTCTTTTTTAAATAAATTATACATATATGGTATAATTTTCATAAAATTGATGATTGTGTTTTTTAGTCTATAGATTATTAAAGCTTTTAGAAAAGGCAGGGTTCGTCGAACCACTAGATTTCACAAACCTCCGCGTTGGGTAGGGCAGCGCGCATGCGTACTTTATGTACTGAGGGATGTTCGGTGCGGATCGTAGCCCCGATGGCCGCTTATTGTGTCGTTCGTTGGTGGTTGCGTGAATCATTTGCAGAAAACAATTTCCCTTAAACGCGGTGTACATTGTGTATGCGTTGTTTTGTTTTTGCCGTGCTAATAGCAACGAGTGGTCTAGTTATTTGGTTATGACGTGTGCTATCTCTACGTGCATCAAAAGTGTTGTCTGGTAAGACCGCCAGTGGATCAGTCATAGATAACTCTTCAACATAAAAGAAATCAAAATAAGATAACATATCTTAATATATATAATTTTACGTATGTATGTCACTGAATTCCTCCTAAACGGCTGAACCGATTTTAATGATTTTTTTTGTGTCTTCAGGTAGATTCGAGAATGGTTTAGATGCACAATTCGGTCCACTACAATTATTTTTGTTTATAAGTTTTCGGATTTAAGTTGTGTGTAATAAAGTCTATCGGTCCGCTAGTAAACTATGTATATTTAAAAGTTTTTTTACTTAAAGTCCTACCGTTTCAGGACTTGCATTTAGAAAATATCAATCACTCTAGATTAATACTTTTTGTCATCAATCACTACTAAAATCAAAATAGCTTTAACACCCTTAAACTTATTTGACATTGTGAAATCTGTGTTATGCTTTATCTATTTTATGTTATATAATAATTTTTCTCCACGTATTCTTAATGTCTCTAGACTTAATAGATAGATCTGTCACTCTGTTTTTTCTTATATTTAATTTTAAAGTATAGGGTTGTCACGCTCTTCTTCCACAACACTTTTCCACCTTTTTAAAGATCAACGACTCACTCGCTTTAACTGACTTATCAAATAGGTTTCAAGTATTTTTTTGTCGATGGTTTCTCAGATAGGGTGGAAATGTAGAGAATTTAGAGAACGGAGTGAAAAATCACAAGATTTTATTGAGTTTACAAAAGTGTAAAATAAAATGTTAGTCGTGGGATATTTTAACCGTTTCAGCAAAATTAGGTGTCGTTAATCGCTAGAATTTGTATTATGTCCGATGTTATTGATGTACTATGTCCAGTTAGTTCTTGTTTTAAAATTTGCAAATATTCAAATACCCAATATTTTAGATTAAGATTTTGAGATACCCTTTGTTGGATTTGTAACGTAAACGCCGTATTGAAATAACAATGGTCTATATAAACAGTTATCGTTAATATGAATACTGTTGTATTGTATACAGATATTATTTGTATTTTAGTGTACGGTGAATGGTAGCTCGTCACGGAATAGTGAATCATCGAGTAAATGTAAATGTTTTGTTGTTGCTTATTTTTAAGGTCGACTGACTGAAATGTCGAAATGCATCCGAGATGCGACTTCAATTCCAGTAAAATGCATAGAGCAGTAGTCAATTTTTTTTTCAAATTTCGAACGTCCTCTTTCAGTTAAATATAAGCGTCTGTTATAATCATTGCAATACTGCGTTTAGGCAGTGAAGAGTAACTTAAATTTTCTGCTTCATAAATAATATAATTGTGATTTAAGTCGGTGAGCTGTTCTACTTACACTCGAGAACCAAAAATATTTTGCGAGTTGCATTGTATTAGCGACACATTTTTGTAATGAAGAAACACATTACAGTACGGAAATAAAAAACCGGCTAAGTGCGAGTCGGACTCGCGTATGAAGGGTTCCGTACATAATCTATAAAAATGGCAAAATCCTGTTTATAATCCTGTGCATGGGAGCCCCCACTTAAATATTTTTGTTCTGTTTTTTGTATTTTCTGTTGTTATAGCGGCAACAGAAATACATCATCTATAAAAAAGTCAAATGTAAAACTATGCCGGTTCATGAGACCATGACAGCCTGGTGACAGACAGACGGACAGACAGACAGACAGACAGACAGCGAAGTCATAGTAATAGGCTTCCGTTTTACCCTTTGAGTACGGAACCCTAAAAAGTAGGTACCATATTTTCACAGAAAGTTCCATTTTGGGATTTTGTAATTGCTTTTTTATATAACTTTTTGTCTTTACAAAAGTTTTTTGTGTTGTAAATGGCAACCCATATAAACTTTCATATATTTCTTTCGTATAGAACTGATATATATAATCAATTACAAGATAAGACATTGAAATTACGCTTTAGTTGTTAATACATGCAAATAATTTATAAATACGAAATATTATGTGAATACATATATTTTAGTTTCGTGTTTTCGAAAGATCTAATAAAATTATTACTCTCAATAATAAATAAATACGGAACATATTTCGTAACGGTGAGTGGAAGGTGAGCGGCATAAGTCAGTCCATCAAGCAACGCACCTCAGCGCTCTCTGTTCAACGTATGGAAATGAAAAAGAACCGAAACAACGCCTCTGTGCGCTGTGTTTTGGTCGTCGCGTTCGAATTAATTTTAATGAATTAAATTAACAGTTAAAAATATCTTACTTTATTCAACAAATTAAGACAACAGTCCTGGTTATTAAAATATTTTGGATCACTGATAATTTTTTCATTAACATTCGTTGATTTATTGTCTATTTTTGGATTTGAATTTCACTTTTAAAGGTAATTACATGATTTTTTCTATCGAGAAAATATATCGAGAATATGTTTTGAAAACAATGTGTCATTAGAATATAAGATCAAGATTAACATATTTTTTTTTTTTGTTGCTATAAAATGTACAGATTTTGTTACAGAGATGTTCGAAAAACCTATTTTTATTGCATACAGCGCCTTAAGGATTATATACCTACTAGAATCGAAAAAATAATTGTAATATATTTCTAAAAATAGAATCTACCTGTGCGAAGTCGTGAAGACCAGTTAGTTAGTTTATACTAAAAAGGAAAAAAAAACATTGTCCATCTCAAGGGGAGTCAGCCGTTTTTACCTGCCCGTCTGTCCTTCCTCTGTTAGGGTAATACTATCTCATTAAACGGAATAAACGAATTCGACTGTCTCATTATACAGGGAGACTTTTTTAAAGGTGCCCAAATTTACACAGGAGGTTCAGACTCGGTAGTATAATCGTTTATTGAAATAAAAGTACTTTTTAAAAAAAATACCATTTTAAATAAAATAATAAATACCATTTTTTTAAAAAAATTCTATTCCCTAAAAATTGAACAGAACTTGTTGCAACGCATACTCATTCATAAATAACTAAATTTTACTGTTCACGCACACAAACGAACTTGTGTGCGTGTTAAGGCCCATTTACACGATGCCATTTTCTTGTACATACAAGAGCAATAATTGAATGCAATAAGTTGCACGCAATAATTGACCATCAAGAATTGTAAGGAACAGTTTACACGCAGATATAGTAAAAAAAATTGAATGCGATTATTGTATGCAAGTCTTGACAGGAAATAATTGCAAAGGTCTTTTGTTTACACCAATGCAATTATGTCTAGGCGATTATTGCTTTCAAGTTTTGCCTTGTCTAAACACATGCTTGTATGTGCGTGTACAATTTATTGGCGTGTTGCTTCAAGAATTGCACGTATTTGCGTTGACAAATTTTTCATGCAAGTGTTGAACGTTTTACAAAGGGCTGTTTTTTTTAAAAAAAATGGCTCAATAATAAGTGTTCAAGTTAGATTATGCTGATTAAATATATTTCATTGAGATTTATTTATTATGATCCATATATTATTATTCATATTTTTATCCAACTTTTTTTACGGCCTTTTCTCAATATTTCTATCCTCAAAAGAACAGCAATGATTAAATACCCTCACTCATTGCACTAATTTTTGCAAAGTAAGAGAGAATGCAATTGAATACAAGAATTACTTAAGAAATTATTGTGTGTGCTGTTTACACCAAGGAAAGTTTTGAAACAAAACTTGAAGCAAGTCTTGTTCAACAGTCAAGAATGTTATGTGCTGTTTAGACAATGCAACTCATTTATTGCTTCAATTTAATTGTATATAGCAGGCAAGAAACTTGCACCGTGTAAATGGGCCTTTAGTTATGAATGATCGCGCGTAAAATAAATGAGTTGCGTATAAATCAGGCACTTTTTGAGATAAGTTCAAATGAATGTAATTGATTACTTACGAGTGATTTAAAATATTTATCATTTTTTATATAACATTATTTATGTATAGAATTTAATAAAAAAAATGGGTACACTAAGAAAAGCCTCCCTGTATACTTAACACTTTTACTGCCCGTATAAACGTATTGCATTTTATTTCTTGAGATCGAATATTATTGCGTTTAAAATAATAAAAAAAATTCGAAACAGTAATATTATTTATATTGGGGGGATATTCATTTGTTTTCTCGTCTGGTTGGATTTATAAATAAGAAATGAACATAAAGATATATTATTTATTATTAAAGAATATTTATATTATTAAATAAAATATGAGTGACACACACACACACACACACACACACACACACACCCACACACACACACACACATATATATATATATATATATATATTGTCTTGTCTATATATATGTGTGTGTGTATACTTGTGCTCTTATATGTTTGCACCATTCATTAAATTTCAATAAGGGTTACTTAAAAATATGAACGTAATGTACATTTTACGGCAGAAATGGTCATTGTCGTTTAAATGTAGCTTACGATTACTGATTTTAATAATTTTGCTCTTAGTATGAAAAATAAATAAATCGATACGATTCCGAAAAAGTGTTCTAAAGTTATAAGCAACTTGTTTTGAGTACTAGGAATTTTTTTATATGCCGCACATTTTAATATATTCAATGCGTTCGTACAGAAACTGCTACTGAAAGAGCAATAAATAAAAAGTTAAAGTAATAAATATGAAGCGGTAGTTATCATCCATGTTCGTCTCTTCCTTACTTGATTTCTTTTTTTCAAATGAAACGAATGTAATAATAATTAATTACTCTCCTGCATGAAATATGGAGCGACCGTTTCATTAATTTAGAATTTGTTGCCGCTATCTTCGAGATCTGAGAGAGATTGAGAGGTTCTATGGACAGCTGTACACATCGTCATTGGAGCCACACACATGTGTGAGTAACGACCCAAGAGCAAAGCTTATCCGACACTATTCCGAGAATATCCCGGACGTCAGTATGAGCGAGATTAGAATGGCTCTTGACCATCTTAAGAATGGCAAAGCCTCGGGAGAGGACGGAATTACAGCGGAGCTTCTGAAAGCGGGTGGAGAACCGGTACTTGTAGTCCTTCAGAGGCTCTTTAATTCCGTCCTTCAGGGTGGTGCTACACCAGAGGCGTGGAGCAGAAGTGTTGTGGTGCTGTTCTTCAAGAAAGGCGATAACGCTCTCTTGAAGAACTATAGACCGATATCCCTTCTGAGCCGCGTCTATGTGCTGTTCTCAAGAGTTATATTGAATCGTCTCGCTTCCAGACTCAACGACTTCCAGCCTCCCGAACAAGCCGCATTCCGAAAAGTCTTCAGTACCATAGACCACATACACACCTTGCCGCAGATTATACAGAAGACCGAAGAGTATAATCTGCCTTTGTGCCTAGCTTATGTGGACTATGAGAAAGCCTTCGATTCTGTCGAAATTTGGGCGGTACTCCAGGCTCTTCAGCGGTGCCAAATTGACTGTCGGTATATCGAAGTGTTTGTATAATAAGGCTACGATGTCCGTCCAAGTACAGTCCAGTAGTACAAAACCTATCCAACTGCAGAAGGGTGTAAGACAGGGTGATGTCATATCCCCGAAACTCTTCACCGCTGCGTTGGAAGATGTTTTCAAGCTTCTGGACTGAAAAGGACGAGGTATTAACATCAATGGCGAATACATCACCCACCTTCGATTTGCCGCCGATAAAGTCATCATGGCAGAATCGCTGGAGGACTTGGGTGCTATTCTCAATGACCTCAACAGTGTCTCCCAACGGGTGGGCCTTAAGATGAACATGGACAAGACGAAGATCATGTCTAATGTTCATGTCACGCCTATACCGGTTGTTGTTGGGAGCACTGAGCTCGAAGTTGTTGACGAGTACATTTACCTAGGACAGTTAGTCCGGCTAGGTAAGTCCAACTTCGACGCAGAGGTCAATCGGCGAATCCAACTCGGATGGGCAGCGTTCGGGAAACTTCGGCAAATCTTTTCGTCGAATATACCTCAATGTTTGAAGACTAAAGTCTTCAATCAATGTGTGTTGCCAGTGATGACCTACGGAACCGAGACGTGGTCCTTCACTGCTGGCCGTATGAGGAAGCTCAAAGTCGCTCAGCGAGCTATGGAGCGGGCTATGCTCGTTATTTCTCTGTGTGATAGAGTTCGTAACAAAGACATCCGCAGTAGAACCGACATAGCTCAGAGGATTAGCAAGATAAAGTGGCGATGGGCCGGCCATATAGCTCGTAGAACCGATAATCGTTGGGGAAGAAAGGTTCTCGAGTGGCAGCCTCGTACTGGCCATCGCAGTGTAGGACGACCCCCCACTAGATGGAGTGACGACCTGTGCAAATGTGCGGGAAGTCGATGGATGCAGGTGGCTCAGGATCGTACTTCATGGGAGGGGGATTCTATGGGGGGAGGCCTATGTTCAGCAGTGGACTCAAACAGGCTGAAATGATGATGATGATGATATCTTCGAGATAAACTACACTACGATGCAATTTGGCGCATTCGCCATAGGCCGCAGGCTAAGGGTTTTCGGCAGTATTCAAACGCGTACAGAAGTGCAGCTTTTAAGCACGGAATTACAAAAAAAATAATTTAAAGACATTAACTTTTTGTTGTTTCAACATCAATCACTGAACGATTCGGGCAATGCATCAAAAATAACATTACAATATTAAGATTCTAATCAAAGTAAGATCTTTCAAAATAATTCAAGGGTATATTGTAATTCCTTTTCCTGCACTGTTGCTTGCATTTCTTCTTGCATGCTCTAATTTGGGTTTCATATGGGATATCGTATTTTAATATGTTTTTTTATAAATTTGAAATTCCCCAATTGATCTTCAAAGTTGGTCCAATTATTAAACACGTTTAAATGTCTAAGATGTTTTAGATAGAATTGAATACGAATTTCAACCAGAGGAGCTACAAACGCATAATACATAAGCAAATCTGTAAGAGAACCTTGCCCTCAGCTTAAAATTCACAATAGCTCTTGTAAGATCTTGGTATATAGTGGGATTGTGAAAAAAATAGTAAGTTTGGTTATTACTTTTTTTTTATTACAATTTTAATTTTTATTTAAATTCATTTCTGTTCATTGACTGTAGTTACTAAAATACAAACCAAACTACAACTTACCTATCGCTGTCAAATTACGACCGACTATGACACAAATTTAAAAGCCTTTATATAGGGTAAAAGTTTTTCAATCCTTTGCCAGGCTATGCGTGTTAATTTTTTATTTGATAGATTATTTTATTAAAATACCTACAATGAAAAAAATAAAGTACTTTAAATATCAAAATCGGTTTCTAAAAGCTACTGTGTAATCGCTAGCCAGCGAATTTCAAGTACGGAATCCGTAGAAAATCTGTGTAGATAAATTATCATTTAGTGATCAAATAAATATGTAACTTAAAATAATATCCCACAGTTTCCCCAAAACTTTCTTGTAATAAATAAACTGACAACACCGTCTAATCAGACTAACCTTCGAAATAACGAATAAAAAATCGTATTTTCCTAAATGAATAGTGGTTAAATAACAAAACTTACGTAACGTTCGCAGAAAACGGTTTTTTAATTTCATATTATGTTCGTGATTTACGAAATCGTATCATTAAGGAAAAAGTTCAAACTCCATTAAAAAGTGTTTTAATTTACATTTTAACCATTACTTTTATTAAAAAAAATATTCTATCAGGACAAGCGATTATTATTAGTTTAAAAAATCGTAGTTTATTTAATAAATGGACGTGTTTTCAATAATTTACATATCTAGTCTTTCAGTCATTCAATTGTCGACGATGATGACGACCTTCGGAATTTATTCCCTTTCATAATGAATATAGAACATCCATTCAAATAAAAATTTACATCTACACGCCACAGGACATCCACACGATTCTCAACCGTCTGGATCAAGTTTGCGATTCACAATAATTTATGTGTGATCCTCTATATCTCGCATGTTTTATACGTTGCAATTAACAAAATATGCTGATTCAGTACGAAAATAATCGGGCTATTCGGTGCGCTGATGGCATTACACGTCGCTGATCGTTTTCAAAATCTTGCAGAACTCACGGTTTCTTGTCTACATTGTGTCTAACTTTAATAATCGAAAAGAGTCCCATATATCAGGACCACTCTGTCTCCTCTTCCATTGCGTTCAGTCCAGAAGATAATAAAGGCTCTTAAGTTGATTTCCCTTAAATCCATGATCATAAAAATAACAGGGTAAAATTTTCATAGCATACTTCTCGGAGATAATGTCGTCATTATTTATTACCGTTTTCTATATACGCGGATTACGGGTAATACTGATACAGTAAAGCAACTGTCACTGTTACAACATTTAACACTCTTACAGAGATAGACCTAGCTTCAACTTCAAAAGGAACTAGTGAGTCTTCCTAAACGTCCACCCAACTCGACGGAACTTCTAAATGGAATGCGATCACCGATAAATGGCGCTGGTATTTATTCAATTTAGTGTCAATACTCATGACCATTGACCTATACATGCTTATTAATAAATTTAATCTTATCTTATTTCTTAAATGTCTTGTATGCTATTGTTTGTAATCCATGAATGAAGGATTCTGCCGGAATTAAGGAAATGTGGCAATAATGGAGAGTAAAATTGTTTGTTTCGAATAACTGGTTGATCAGCTTTTAGACATTAACTTATTACACCACACTCAGTTTGGTTTTGCAAGGTGTCGTTCTAAAACCGATGGTGATATAGAGGTGATCAAGCATATATTTAAGGTTTGAGAGAGTTTCCATGATGCTATCGGGCAATTTTTTTATCGCTCCTAAGTCTGCTTGCGTCAATGATTGAAACACTTGTCAGGAATTTACACCATTATGGCATAAGAATTACCGCGCTTAGCCTCATTTATGCAATAGAATTCAAAAACTGTAATTAATGGTGCAAGTTCTACTGTAGAATGTAGGCATCAATGGGCGTTTCGCAGTAATCGAATCTAGGCCCATTTACCTTCATGTCCTTCCTTTGTAGGGAATAAAGATGACATAGTGTTGATTGTCGTTGATACTTCATTAATTTTTAAAATCGAGCGACATCTTGTCACACTTGGACGAAGCAATAATGGTATTTTCAGAAATAGTACATTGGTTTAATGCTAAAAATGTACTATGAAATGTGAATTAAACTATAAATGTATAAAATTTTCAACATTTATGTTCAACACATGGGTGCTACCAACGTAACTACTTACGGGGCACGCAGCTGATATAGAAACGAGATTTATTTGGCAATAAATGGCCATAAGAGCTATTTATAATCTAAATTGGAAAGCAAAGAGAGAGAGAGAGAAATTTAAAGATATAGATATTTTATATCCTTATCCTTGACATCTCAATAATTTATGTAAATGTAATGTTTACGTCACGTACAATTTACGTCGAAACATTAATAATTTTAATTAGGCTTTTGATGTACATAATGTAAATACTAGGAACAAATACAATCTTGTAACACCTTAGTAGACTCCATAGTATATATACTCCGATTATATATATATATATATATATCGGAATCTAGGAAACGGCTCCAACGATTTTCATGAAATTTAGCATGTGCGTAGATTCGGGGGCAAAAAATCGATCTAGCTACGTTTCATTTTTAGAAAATGTCCTTTTATCCCTTTTTTTTTCTGTCTGTCTATCTGTGCGCGATAAACTCGGAAACTACTTGTCGGATTTTGATGCAGTTTTCTCTGGTTACTTAACCTATGATTGGGTTAACATCTAGGCTTCGTTTCATCTCAATCAGTTCACTCCAACGGGAGATATGGGAGTTCTAAGATTCAAGCAGTGCAGCCGCACAGTTATGATAGTTAGCCAAGTACTGGACTAATTTGTTTGGTGTTTTTGAGAGAATTGCAGATTAATTCAGTGCAACATGAAAGCTTTCTTATAAATTTTTTTTGAGCAGATGGTTGACCTGATGTTAATTGATTACCGCCGCCCATAGACATCTGCTACACCCAAGGGTTACAGATATACGTTGACAACCTTTTGAAAATTGGGCTCCGGCCATCTCACTTACCAGACGAAACGCGAAAGTATTATACTTCCACTTTACGCCGGTCTTCTTTAGGTCGTGGTACTTACCCGGACGAGCCTGCCCATTCGTGCAACAGCTGTGCCTGCTGCGTGGCCCTAACACCGTAAAACCCTCTTTGTTTCATTGCAATCGGTTCACTCAAACAAGATATGTGAGTACTCACAAACCACAGGATCGATTTGTACGGGGTTTTTGACAGGCTGCCAGTACAACTTCATCGCAATATTCAAGTTTCATTTGATCGCAATCAGTTTAATCAAAATAAGATAATCAAGATACGATGCTGAACATCGTGGCAGATACAATGCCCCTGTCGTAAATGAAGTTGTAGTTGTTTTAATCGATCAAGATTGTGAGCGTCGTGAAATTGTCTTACACATACGAGATGAGCGTCTACAACGCATTTGAAAAACACACCGATCTTACGATGCTCTACAATACCCACTAATTTACAGCCACGGTGAAGATGGGTACAACTTTGGCCTTTTTCAGAGTAACCCTAATACCGGAGAACCAAATTAGAATTAAAAAAATATCAGCACAACAGTTTTATGCATCACTTTTGCAAATTATGCGCAATCGTTTTATCTATTTGATTTTGATCTATTTTGATTACGTGGATTGTTCAGTAAATTTATTGTGGACATGTACGTCAAAATTGAAACTGAGCGTTTAGTGTCTAACCAAAGGCGTTTACGGTCTGAAGAATATGTGATCTTACGAGACGTCATTCAACAGGACGCAGACTCGGAAAACCTAGGGCGATTAGTAATTCTTCCATCCAGCTTCACCGGCGGGTCACCCTATATGCATGAGCGAACACAAGATGCTTTTTGTTATGTTAGCAAGTATGGCAGGCCAGATCTTATCGTTACAATTACTACAAATCCGAAGTGGAACGAAATCACTCAAGAACTATTGGCAGGACAAGCATCTCATGATCGACATGATGAAATCGCAAGAGTTTTTCACTTAAAATTGAAACTAATGATTGACCTGCTCAGAAAAGAAAATGTTTTTGGATCAGCACAAAGCTGGTCATGTACAGTGTCGAATGGCAAAAGCGCGGTCTTCTTCACGCGCATATCCTCCTATGGCTTGAGGGAAAATACGTCCCAATGATGTCGATGCCTTGATAAGCGCTTAATTTCTGAATCCCAATGAGGATCCCGTAAAACTGAAAACTGAAAACTCATATGGTGCATGGCCCCTTTGGCACCATAAATGGGAGCTCTCCGTGTATGAAAGACCGTTGCTGCACGAAAAGATATCCACGTGCACTTATAGACCAGATAGCAACAGGAGAGAATGGATACCCTTTATATCGACGTCGTTCACCAGATCAGGGCGGATTTACACGATCAGTCAATTGCAATTAATAATAGTTGGGTCGTTCCATACTCACCCTTATTATCTAAAATGTTTGATGCACATATTAATGTCGTAATGTGCAACAGTGTGAAGGCAATAAAGTACATTTGTAAATATGTAAAAAAGGGGTGCAAGCATTTTCTCTGCAAGAAAACGACCGGGATGAAGTTACCAGACATCAAACTGGACGTTACATATGTACCTCCAAAGCCATTTCGCGAATATTAGGATTTCTTATCCACCAACGTCATCCTATGGTCATGCATCTGGACGCTCATTTAGAAAATGGCCAAAGAATATATTTTGACTCCGGGTATGTAAGTGACCGCGTAGAAAATCCACGGCAAAGCACACTTTTAGCATTTTTTATGTTGTGTCAAGAAGACAACTTTGCAAAAACGTGAATGTTATTATTTACGGCTGTTGCTGCATACTGTTCGAGGGCCAATATCTTTTACCTTTTTAAAAACCGTTGATGGTGTAGAACATGCTATGTTTCAGGCAGCTTGCAAAGCACTTAATCTACTTGAAGGCGACCAACACTGGGACGATATTACGGCTACGAGCTTACGAGATGACTACGGTCTTCCGGTTCCCAAAACTCTGTCCGATGAACTTCACGTAAATCGCGAATATATTGTTGAGACAAATTACAACTCCACTGAACTGGACGCCTTAGTTAACGATAGCTTATCAAATTTTACATCAGAACAAAGGAAAGCATTTCACAAAGTCTTTCAAAGTGTAGTTCATCATGAAGGAAAACTGTTTTTGTAGACGCCCCGGGTGGCACTGAAAAGACTTACCTGGCGAGAGCAATTCTCCCTGAAATCAGGTGCCGAAGGATGATTGCTCTGGCAGTGGCATCTTCAAGGATCTCATCAAAAACTGCCCACGCGATGTTCAAAATCCCAATCGATTTAGTAATGAATCGCCAACATTTTTGGTCACACGAAGCTGTGATAAAGCCATAGTATTTTAAGATTGCTTTCTAATCGTTTGGGATGAATGCACAATGGCAAACAAAAAAGCTGTAGAGGCCGTTGACAGAACATTACAGGACGTTCGCCGAGATGTAATGGGAAATGTCACAGTTGTTTTCTCAGGGGACTATTGCCAAACCCTTCCTGTCGTTACTCGGGCATTCTTATCTCTGATCTCAAATACAAAAGTTGCAGTTGAAAGTAAACTTACGAGCTCAATTGGGTTGTCATTCACATGCCCAAGAATTTTCCGATTTTTTGCTAAAAATTGGAGAAGGCATCCTTCCAGATGAAAATGGCCAGCTGAGTCTTCCAGAAATACTTGGTCGAGTCCTTTTCTCAGAAAACGAACTGATAACTTCAGTATTTGGAGAACTTTCAAGTGTACCACATCAGGAAAATTCGTGGTTATGTGAACGTGCAATACTCACTCCAAGAAATGACGAAGCCACTGCAATAAATGAAAAGATTTTGGCCGAAATCCATGGACAGGAAGTGGTTTCATCATATAACAGCGTCGTTAGTCAAGACGACGCCACCAATTACCCAGTGGAGTTTTTAAGTTCGCTTACTGCAAGTGGCCTACCTGCGCATAAGATTACTCAAAGTAGGTGTTCCTATAATGCTTCTATGGAACCTACTCCACCAAAATTGTGCAATGGAACCCTACTTAAAGGTCTCTACGAAGGAACATTATTGAAGCTGAGATTCTCACAGGGTGTGGCTCAGGGCAAATTGTGTTTATTCCGCGAATTCCACTCATTCCCAATAACTTCCCCTTCCAATTCAAGCACACACAATTCCCAGTAGCAGCTTGCTTCGCGATGACCATAAATAAGTCCAGGGACAGACCCTTAAGGCGGCTGGTGTTGACCTAAGAGCTAACTGTTTTTCTCACGGCCAATTGTATGTGGCGTGCTCGCGAATCACTAATGCAGACAAACTTTATATATTATCCCCAGAAGGCAAAACTATGAATGAAATGAGTTGACCGCCCTCAAGATATTTTAAAAAAATCTATAAATTATAAATATATTAATGTTTTGGGAAAAAATAACCGTTCAAGTACGAGTTGAACTCGTACGCCGAGGGTTACGTACCTACATATTTTACCGCCACAACAAAATTGATAATAATCGCCACAGAGTTTCACAAGAACGGATAGATCTAGCAAATTGAAATTTATACCAGATACTGAAGTCTACAGTCCCGATTAGGTGTATAAAAAAAATCAAGGTCCTGAACGCAACAAGTTTTCGCGAAAATCAAAATTTGCCCATATTTTTTTATCGTATTGACTTAGGATCTTCATTTTTATACACGTAGTAGGGATTATAGATCTCAGTATCATCATTATTTATAGTATAAAAAAAGTCGTCCCGCTGTCTGT
The DNA here is from genome assembly GCA_933534255.1 of Iphiclides podalirius. Classification (NCBI taxonomy): domain Eukaryota; kingdom Metazoa; phylum Arthropoda; class Insecta; order Lepidoptera; family Papilionidae; genus Iphiclides; species Iphiclides podalirius. Next base: position 7,854,393 of record OW152827.1, on the reverse strand, counting down.
CTCTCTATATATTATATGCTTATTATCTTTAAAAATACGCAACCGATTTTGATGCGGTTTTCTTTAATAGATAGATTGATTTAAGAGGAACGTTGATATGCATAATTCATGCATATTATAGTTGAGAAACACTAATAATTTTTTAGGTTTCTAATGCGATTTCGAAAACAAACATTCAGCATTGCACCCACGCAAAGCTGGATTTAAAAAAAAATTCTATCAATAGAAGAAATTTATATTTCCAATTTCGATGAATAAATTATTTGATTTGAAGAAACAATGAACTACCTCAGCGATTTTGCATACTGTTGATGGCCTTCTAATCTTCTACCCTCGTACCTTTAGATTTTTCATTCCTTAATTTGCACTAATTCGATTCCTCAACATCTGCGGTAAATTGGTTTTACGCCTATTTAACCGGAGCCAGATCGTCCCATGCGTCGATATCTAAGGCCAGCGTAGGCTTACAAAGCCTGATTCAAATAATTAAAGGTGGTTTAAACGGTTTTTATAAATTTTTATAATTTAAATAATCCCCTGTTCAATAATAACAGAAAGTTAAACAGACTTCGCTTAAACAATTTTAAATTTAATGTTTTTAATCTGTTTGGTAATTTATTATAAATCCTAATGGCCATATAATAAGTAATAACTAATTTATTTATTACTTATTAAATAAAGTACAAGTTACAACAAAAAAAAATGGAAATGGATCTTTGGCTGTAGAATGCAGTTTGTTTAATCTGGCTGTCAATTGTTTTTATATTGTGGTGTCATTTTGAAGATTGCGTGTCAAAATTGACATGGATTTAACTCAGGGAATTTTCTTAGTATGATTTTCTACGATTAAAGTGTAAGTCGACAGTTCCGCAGAGCCTTGCTCGGCTTCTATCTGCTTTTGGGGATGAACCACCCTGCCAAACGATTATTTATAGCTGGTTTGCGGAATTCAAGCATTTGTGTCAATCTCAGTAACGTATCTCGCGATGGTCGTCAACCACTATGAATACAAAAACATCGTTGCTAGGCGCCGTATGATCGAAACAAACAGGCATATGACGTACCATGAGATTCAGGCATCGTTAGCCATAGGCATGAGTCAAATAAAATTAATCCTATTGCTTGAAATGCTAAATAACAATGTAGAAAGAAGGCCTTAAGATTTTCATCGCAGTGGCTATCAGCCGTTTAGCTCAGTCGCTAGAGCGTCAGGCCGCGAATGTCGAAGACGCGGGTTCGATTCCCACAGCGGCGTTGAATTTGATGTGGGACATGTAACAGTTGACGAAACATGGATTTATTGTTACGATCCCAAAACAGGAGCAATCGAGCATATGAGTCTTTCAAAATGAGCCGAAACCAAGCAAAGCGGCGCGCGTGAAAAGTGCAATATAATGCATATAAATTGTGTGCTGAAAATGGATAGCACGAGTTGCTTGAGGTTAGCTTTCTGCTTTCCTTTACAAAATTTAAAATTGAACTGTTTAAAGGACTTCCCCCCCCCCCCCCCCCCCCCCCCCAAGATCCAAAGTACATTCTTTTATCCTACGGAAGCACTTGGACAAACTTGGGCGGTTTGAAGGTTAGGCGTCTAAACGTCTGAGTGACTAGCCGCCATATCAACTGCTCTTAAAGTGGTTTTAAAAATATTAAAATTTTGTGCACCTGCCCCATGCGTGAACGTTAATGCAAACTAGGTCTAGCTACTTTTCCAGTTAATTAAAAATATAATAATAAAGAGGAAGATTTTCTAAAATTGTTGATTATTTTCTCATACTTTATATTTGTTTCTTTATTATTATTCCTATTATAATATACAAGTAAACGACAATCATTGGCTATAAAAGGTATAGGGATCATCTGTGTAAATTTTCGAAAACCTCCCACGATACTATCGATGGAAGTTGCAATCACAACCCTGTTCCATGTCAGTGTTGTAACCTTTCATTAGAGAACTTTGTTGCTTTTGCATTAGAATATTTAATATAGGTCTTCATATACGGGAGACTTTTTTAAAGGTGCCCAAATTTACACAGGAGGTTCAGACTCGGTAGTATAATAGTTTAATGAAAGAAAAAAAAAACTTTTTTTTCAAAAAAATCTATTCTATTTATTACATTACCATTCTTTTTTTACAGTTCACGCACACAAACGACCTTGTGTGCGTGTTAGTTATGAATGATCGCGCGTAAAATAAATGCGTTGCGTATAAATCACGAACTTGTTGAGATAACTTCAAATGAATGTAATTAATTCTTTACGAGTTATTTAAAATATTTATCATTTTTATATAACATTATTTATGTCTAGAATTTAATTAAAAAAAATTGATACACTTAGAAAAGTCTTCCTGTATTTTCCATAGGCTTCATGTGTAATCGAAAATATTCGTTTTATATTTATGGTTTCAACATCTACTTACCCAAAACAATCATCTTTATGCATTGTATAAACCAAAGTAGCTCCCGCTGTTACACTGTAAGCGTACACTTAGATCTTTTAAACTACTGTGCTTCAAGAGAAAGGTTTATAGTAGAATACATATACCTATAATACAGTAGAGAAAAGCCGAGAAGTTCAAAGATTTGGAATGTGATGTACATGTGGATTGTAGTAAACAAACAAATTTTGTGCCCTTACATTGCCCTAAATGTTTATGTATAGGTATATGTTTATCTCCTAAGAATAACCCACAATAACCATGTTTATCTTTTACATATTAAAAACAAAAGTAGGTTGTTTCCCAAGCTATTTTAAACAATACACTACTATTCCTTATCCAATTAAATACAACATTATGGATTTCATGAGATCAAAATTTCCCCTTACAGCCATATCATTAAAATGGATATCTCGAGAAAAAAAAGAGTGAAACCTCTAAAGAAAACATGTTTGCACTGTTTCATGAAAAAACATATATAAATATTGTACACAAAGATTTCCTGTAGTAAAGTAGGACTAATCATAATATTATTAAGCGCTCTACATCCACACTGGATCTATTTTGCACGGCAAAACGGGCGGGTCGCTAGTGTGGACATAAACTGTTTAGTTTCTTACGTATAAAACTGTAACGTAAAATTCATTTGTAAAGGTCACAAAGTATATGAATGGGTTGAATGAATTTGAAAGGGATAAAACATACTGTTAGAAGGAGAGATTTTAATGCGACGCTGCGGGAACGAATGGAAAAGTGTCTGAATGTATGAATCAGTCAGTTGTAGCTGTATAGGATGTTAAAAATTTTGTTTCTTTTTTATTTAATTACTTTGATTGAAAAATATTTTTTAATTATGGATTTTTTAACATTTTATATTTTTTAATGCTTATTGGCAGTTAGCGTTAGACGTGTGTTCATTTATTGTCGCGGTTGTAACGACACGCTGTATATGAACATTTTTTATTCTGAATTTTAAAGTTTTTTATAGTGCTAATCTCTGCACTTAAGATTGAACATTAAAACATGTAGAAAAAGTACGAAAAGATTGTCGCCGCTGTGGGAATCGAACCCACGTCTTCGGCATTCGCGGCCTGAATCTCTAGCAACTGAGCTAAACAGCTGATAGCCACAGCAACGTAAATCTTAACGCCTTCTTTCTACATTGTTATTTAGCATTTGAAGCAATGCTTGGCGCATCTATTTTTATATCCTTTCCAGCATACAAACAATTTCGAATATCGTTTTACAACGATAATTCGAACGAGAGAATTCGCCATTGCTTTTTATAAATTTTAAAGTTTTTTATAGTGCTAATCTCTGCCCTTAAGATTGAACATTAAAACATGTAGAAAAAGTACGAAAAGATTATCGCCGCTGTGGGAATCGAACCCACGTCTTCGGCATTCGCGGCCTGACGCTCTAGCCACTGAGCTAAACGGCTGATAGCCACAGCGACGAAAATCTTAACGCCTTCTTTCTACATTGTGTTTTAATTTTTTATTCTGTTTTTTTTTTAATATTTTTTGTTATAGCGGCAACAGAATTACAGCATGTGTGAAAATTTCAACTGTCGTAACTCTTACGGTTTATGAGATCCAGCTTGGTGAGAGATGGACAGACAGATAGCGGAATCTTCGAAATAGGGTCCTGTTTTACTCTTTGGGTACGGAAAACTAAAAAATGTCAACGATATTTCAGAATTATTGTCCTTCTTGCGAAAAACGGCTTGGTGCGTATAATACAGAAGAGAGATTTATCACGGCCTTAAATACAAATCAATTGCGCAACAAAGAGATAAGTGCGCGTGTTACAATTAGATAAGCAAAATATATTATAAGGAAAGTTTATAGTCTCGCGTTAACTGGCAGCGGGTGCGACCCCGGACACCGGCTGCTACGCCTCGGCACAGCAACCAGTCTACGAGGGTGGAAAAATTAAAGAAAGAGTAAACTTTATTTAAAAAAAATATTTTTCAACGAAGGTGGCCCTTCTAGTTCAATGCACTTCAGTCAGAGTTTCACTAGCTTTTCTATTCTTTCCATAAAATACGAGTTAGGAACCTTTCGAATTTAGCATTGTTTTCATGCATGACCTATGCGTTGTAGCTAAATCTTTTCTCACCGAGTCACTTTTTAAAATCGGCCGCAGGCAACCCGCGGGCCGCGCGTTGCTCATCCTTGTTATATACCAAAGTAGATATGACACTAGCGTACCGAAACTTAAGCACTAAAATTACGCTAATTTATGTCATTTCATTACAATTACCTATACTGATATCTCAATCAATGTATTATATCATACTGTAAAGCTTAAGAACTTTTAAACGCCGCGCAGTATGGACATGCGCCATTGTTTTAAAACATCATTGTGGTTTAAGAAATTGCGCACGTCAGAGATGCCTACTATTTTAACTAACTCGCTCGATTTACTCTCAGATATTTCAACAATATCGAAGCCATGAACTTTAGCGATAATTTCTGGAGTAGTGACCTCAACTAAGTGTCTTGGACGTTCAGCATCACTTATGCTTGTACGACCACAGCGAGAATCAATCACTTACGAAACATTTTAATACATTGAGCAGAGTCTTCAATAACTCTTTTGTTTCGTTTCCTAACTTTATGCAAATAATAATGTTTAATTAATACACGAACTTTACCCCATGTTTGCGAAACTGCATGTTTTTCGTTAAAAGTTGTCAAAACAACCTAACCTTATCGGTAGTACTGACAGAAAATTTTATTTTACTATGTTTTGTGTTTATATGTTCAAAAATATATTTTTACCAGACCTCACTGCTCTCGTAGCTACTAAACGGTTTCTACGTCCAATTGGAATGTATTATATAAACATTAATAGCTTAAAAAATATGGCGTAAGTGTAGCCAGCGCATCTCTGTAGTCAATGCAGTGATCGCTTTTGGCAAATATTTGTTAGGGTATCCCTTCAGTATTACGCTATTTAGATTCCGTAAAGGAATTGACGCTACATACCCAGATTAAGTTAAATAAAATTGTGTTTCTCGCCGTTTGTCCCTTTTTAAAACAGTTGGTTCTTTCAAAAATAGCCATACGGCGGATTGCCGCTATATTTCACGTTCCATTGACAATTAATCCAAGATTTAACACCACCTGTATTAATGTCAAAAATATGCCGAGGCGAACCTTTAATATAAGTACATCCGAGCCCGCTTCTGACCATCACCGAGTTTGTGCAACAACCTATACGAAGAATCAAATTTATCTTTTATTCTTAGGAATTAATGAATTTTGCAGGTCGCCAGGTCGGACCTATTACCTCGACACCTGCCATAGTCAAATATCCAATTGAATGAGGATCCTGCTTCGTGCATGCACACTGTTAACGTGCGAGTCTTCAGTAATTGTCCTTCCAGCTTCCAGCACAACTATCAAAGAACGAAACAATCATCTTTTCTTTTTGACTTCCTTCTTTCTTTACTTCAGTTGGATAATTCTCAAAAGGTAGCACCCACTGAGCACATTGTCTTTTGGTTTCGGGTTCGTAGTCAATATATCCAGTTTTCATCACCTGCGACGATGTTAAATACAGAATTCGATTCACCTCCGTTGCACTTCTAACATATCGCGACATCAATACATGCGAAGGTGTTTCTGGTCTTCGGGCAAATAGTGAGGAATCCATCTGGTACAAAGCTTCCTGACGCCTAAATGGTCGTGTTATATTTTTTGTATTTGACTCATACCAATGCTATGCAGCTTGTCCGAATCTGCTTGTAGGTTTCACTCTTTTATATTCCTTTGTCATACGCATGTCGCAGAATATTATCTTATGATATTATCTTCAGATGTCGCTTTTGAATGACGTCCCCCACGTAGATCATCACTAACATTGCTATGTCCACGCTCATTAAACTGAGAAGCGTTGGAACAAAAACCGATATATATTAAATTTTTTCGGGAAATTAACATAAAAATAATACATTTGTCTATAGATTTCCAATTTAAAGATGAACAATGTTTACTTGTTCATAGGTCTTGGTAACACTGTTTTGATATCCACATCACAGTGTGTGCAGCATGTGATGAGAAATTAAAAAAAAAAAATTATCGGTCTTTGATCAGACTAAATAAATAATAAATAAATAAGTCTCTCGCATTCCTTCTAGTTTTATTTTTATAAAATAGATGTTTGACATTCTTTAAGGCGCTGTAAGCAGTGAATTTTTAACTATTTGGGTGGTGAAGTATGAGGAAGCGGAGGAGGGGTAACCCCGCTTAGCGAGGCGCAGCGCGCGAGTTTCGTCGACGCGCCGCGTGACCTTTATTCATTACCTATTAGTGGTGGGCCGTAGCCCGTAGGATACCATCTATAGTATCGTGGGAGGTTTTCGAAAATGTACACAGATGATCCCTATACCTTTTATAGCAAATTATTGTATTTTACTTTTACATTATTATAGGAATAGTAATAAACAAACAAATATAAAGTATGAGAAAGCAATCAACAATTTTAGAAAATCTTATTAATTATCTTAAATTATCAGGAAACGGATTAGATTTTATTAAAAATACATCTGAAGGTCAAATAAATAAATAAAGGCAAATGACATTTCGTACAACAAAACAATAAATAAACGAATAATTATTTATTTTGATTTGAAGTTATAGCTCATAAAAATTTTAAGGCAATTTCATAGTATCCACGGCAGAAATTACTAATATTTTCTTAAACTTTATATCTTTAATTTATCCTTTAAATGTGAAAGACTTATTACGTTATATTAATTCCTCGATGGAATTATATTTAAAAAATTATCGATAAAATTCCTTATATCGATAAACGACAACAGATATAAGTAGAAACGAAATTTTGTCGCCTTCCATAGACGTGGAGCCTATTGGTCCGAGCGTCATGGTATGTGAACAATTACTGTGGTCCCAAGTTCGAACCTTATTAAGTGGTACATCTTTTTCCAATTTTAATTTGTTAATCAATTAATTATTTTGTTTTTATTTCATAAAATGTGTAAAATAAACAAATCAATGAAAAAATTATAAAAACAATTATTTTTCGAGTTCGTAAAATATTAATTTTCGTTTTAGGGCCAAAAATTAAATATTTTTATAAAAAAAATTAAAAATTTAAATTGTTTATAGTGCTAATCTTTGCACTTAAGATTGAACATTAAAATATGTAGAAAAAGTGCGAAAAGATTGTCTAAAAAGAAATGACGACATCTCTCGTTCGAATTATCGTTGTAAAACGATATTCGAAGTTGTTTGTATGCTGGAAAGGATATAACAATAGATGGCGCCAAGCATTGTTTCAAATGCTAAGAAAACAATGTAGAAGAATGCGTTAAGATTTTCGTCGGTGTGGTAATCAGTCGTTTAGCTCAGTGGCTAGAGCGTCAGGCCGCGAATGCCGAAGACGTGGGTTCGATTCCCACACCGGCGACAATCTTTTCGCACTTTTTCTACATATTAAAAAAAAATTAAAAACAATGTACAATATAAGACTTGTTAAAAATTTGAAATAATGAAAAGGTGGTTTATTATCTGATAGATTGTTCTCCAATTGTTGCGTTCTACGTTCAACAAATACAATAATATTTCGTTGGAGGTAATTATTTATAAAAATAAAAAAATCAACAAAAGTTAAATGGTAAATAAAAAAAATACTTACAAAGAAAATCACCAAAAAATATAACAAAGAAATGTAGGTATTTGAACCCAATCCCTATAGAATGATGATCACAAGATAAGATATTGAAATTACGCTTTAGTTGTTAATACATACAAATAATTAAAAATACGAAATACGTGAAAATATATTTTTTTGTTTCGTGTTTTCGAAAGATGTAATAAAATTATAAATCTGAATAATAAATAAATACGGAACATATTTCGTAACGGTGAGCGGAAGACGAGCGGCATAGGTTCATCTAGCAACGCGCCTCAGCGCTCTCTGTTCATGTTCAACGTATGGAATTGGAAGAGAACCGAAACAACGTCGCGGTGGCGCGGTGTTTTGGTCGTCGCGTTCGAATTAATTTTAATGAATTAAATTAATAGTTAGAAATATCTTACTTCAATCAACAAATTATGACAACAATCTTTGTAATTAAAATATTCTATACCACTGATATTGATATCATTAAGATTTGTTGATGTATTACGTTCAGTTTTGGATTTTAATTTCTCTTTTAGAAGTAGTTTCATCATTTTTTTCTATCGTGAAAATATATAGAGAATATGTTTTGAAAACAATGTTCCATTAGAATGTAAGATCAAGATTAACATATATTTTTTTTGCTGTTATAAAATGTATAGATTTTGATAAAATTTTTTTTGAATAACCTATTTTTACTGCATACGGCGCCTTAAACTCCGATCTTGATACAGTAATAAAACTTCCCCTTGTGTCTTATAAATCTTTGGATATGGATTTATGGGTTTTCAACTAGTCAGATGCATTTCCCATGAAAAGGACAATGGAGAACTCCCATACAAATTTTTGTTGAACAATTTTTTTTGCGTCTTAGACGAAAAATATGTAAAAATATAGAATTTAATGTTGTGAATATATCATACATATTAATCGTATGCTAGTGAATATAATCGTATAGTTTAAATAATAATAAAATAGACTGCGCTCTATGTAAAAAAGGTTATAATAAACCAAATGACGCCATAGAAGTTTACAGCACCTACACCTACAGGGTAGCATAATATTACATCTCTAATATTCTATTCAAATCGATCTGACAGAGTATTAATTCTAAAGGGCTGTTATATTTTATTGTGATGAAGTTAAAACGTTTACCAAATTAGGTAACAGATTTACCTTAACGATACTATTAATATATTTTTTTATTATTTATAATTTATAATATATTTTTTTTATAATTTCCTGCGTCAAGCGCGATATGATCGCATTTAACATCCCAAATCATCAATGGGAAGAGCTTTCAACAGATCGAGGCAAATGGCGTAAAGTGGTTCAAGAAGGCCAATCAAAGCACGACAAAACTTGGTTTGATCTCTTAAAGAAAAAGCGCACAGGGCGTCTCGAGCAAACTGCCAACTCTGAACAACGAGGGGGCTTGACTTGCCGTGGGTGCGGCCGAGAGATCGCCTCTCGGATTGGCCTCTTCAGCCACGAGCGAATCCTACTTAAATCAACTGTCATAGATGCTAAGGCCTATTATTATTAATATATTTCGACTTTTACAGCTTTAAAAAAAACTTAGTCTCGATTTGAAAAAATTGCTAGAAATTGAAGCAGTTTTTTATATTTACGCCTGTACAGTTTAGGGCTGTTATCTTCCAAGAAAAAGATTTATGATATTAGATATTCCATTTGTCCAAACCCGTTGTCTTTTGAATTATTTATTCCTCATTATCTATTATGACAATATCACCACACAGCATAATTTAAACAAACGAACTGGACAACGAACAAAATAAAAGCAAAACAAGACAACAATCTGCCATTTTTAGTTTTTATTGAGGGTGTTGTCTTATCAAAATCACAAATCCTATAATTGGCAAAAGGCTTGGTTCATAATGAAGTGTTTAGAAAGTTAAGAATGCTTATTATTCGGGAGCCGTGATAGCTCAGTGTCCGGGCGCTCGCCTTTAATTCAATATACTCGAGCAACCTGAGTTCGATCCCCGGTGCCGGCACCATTTAAATTGTAAATTTTTAGTACTGAATTATCACGTGCTCAGCGGTGAAGGAAAACATCGTGAAGGGAAACCTGCACATTTTTCGAAATAATAACAATAAAAAAATATTTCCAAGATATGTGAAGTCCACCAATCCGCAGTGGGGCCGCGTGGTGGACTATGATACCCTGATACCCTCTGTATAGAGGAGGCCTTTGCCCAGCAGTGGGACATGTATAGGCTGATACTTTTTATTTCTTCGTTTAGTTTAAAATATACACAAATTATTAGCTACGTCCAGTTTAAAGTTCACAATTGGTAAAATCTAGCTCCTATAATTGTATTTAGAGGAATTAAACATCTTTGTTTCAATTTTATATTCGCAACGAACGTCATCAGCCAGACTGACAGGTGTTAGGTTTAAGAAATAATTGCAAATCCATCTTATTTTAATTTATAAATAGTAACTTGATTCTCAGCACAGAAATGTGACTTTTTAAATATATAGAAGTATTTATGGTATGAAAATATATTTTCAATATATTTTAACGCTAAATCCTTACTAATATTATAAACGCGAAAGTTTGTATGTATGGATGGATGTTTGTTACTCTTTCACGCAAATCTACTGAATGGATTTTAATGAAACTACAATAATACCTATACATCAGAATAAGACATAGGCTATAATTTATATACGTGTTTTATCTATATCTGTCTTTCTGTCTAAATGTTACGCCTTCAGCCTATTCTATGCAGACTTAGGCACACTGTCCACGGAGGAGTAGCTTCATAGACGCTTCAAAATACGCCGTGCAGCTTAAGCAGCCCAGCGTACTGATCTCTATCTATGAGGCGTATTGCAAGCGTACATTGTCAATCATTTGTGAGAATGCAGTCGGACGACGAAGACGTTATTTTGGCTTATCACTACATTCGAAGTCGACGAAAACGACGATTATATTGGACCCATCCATATATAGAAACAAATATCAACTGTAGATTGTTCATAGCGGCAAGAGAATTATTAGAATTATTAGCCACCTCACTCCAAGCCTTTTCAGTTAAATCTTTTCTAGCATATTCAGCAAGATTATTGTTATACAAACACGGATATTTTTCTATTATCTGAACAAATTTGGCAGCCGTTCCCGCCATTTTTTACAATAAAAAACAATGCCGTTCACTCCATGTACGCCCCGGCGTATGGCAGCAAGTACGGCAGGCGTCATGAAGCTTGCATGCAGCGACGCGAGCCCGACGTTGCCGCTCCGTCGACAGAGTTACATTGTTTTGTATGTAAGCTGCAAGCAAGCGTACACCAAGCGTATAATGACGAATACGCGTCTAAGAAGCTACGCCTCCGTGGACAGTGTGCCTTAGTCGCGGGCAGCAGCACGGCAAGCAAGCTTGACGAATGCACTGCCGATATTTTTGGACAATTGAATTTTCAAAAATAAATGAATTTTTCCCTGATAAGTGTACAGGCATTTAGTATAATTAGAAAAATCTTAAGAAATTATAATATTTAAATCTGTAATTATGCTATTTGTAGACGCTTGAGATTTCTCTTAACAATTTTTTCGTCATTGTCCTTTCAAAAAAATATTTATCGGTTTATGTTCAGATTAGTGTGTTTCGAGAAAGTTTTTAAAGACGTAATTCATCAAATAATTGACTGTACCCAAAATCTTAGTCGCCCAACTGGAGTTATCTATTTATTGCTAAGAACATCCCTTAAAACATCCTAAGGAAATCAAGAATGTTCTTTTAACTTTCTCGATACCATACCGCTTGCTATCTTTGCTATTTAGATGTAAAACTTTGTTCTATTTTTATTTTTTTTACTTAATTATCTTTATTTAAATTCGGTACAAATTTATGAACTAACTTTTCGCCCGCAGTTCCGCCAGCATATGTGTTACATTTTATATCGTGCTTAAATGTACCCACGGAAATTTTCGTGCGCGAGACCGACTCGCACTTGTCCGATTTTTTTTTTACTTTATGTGAACTTATAATCATCATCATTTTATTGACCCTAATATATAGTTAACTATAGTTTTATCCAATTAAACTGTAGCTATGATATACCATTTTATCGCACAAATCTTCAATGTGGTTCTTTAAGTTGATATAATATTTTTATTTATAAACCGATTAGTACCGATTAGAACCGATAAGTACCTGGGTGGCTGAGCTTTGCTCGGATTTTTTGTTCTCAAAAAAGAATGAACTTGTAAAAAAAGGGTGAAAAAATAAAGAAAAAGAAAATAATTATCTGAAATCGAAAAAGGCAAAAAAATTATCTCGTCTCGAACCTCAAAACCCTAGATGGCTGCAAAATTTACTTTCACGTACATTGCCTGAAAACATTAATAAAACGTCGTTTTCTAAAAATAAAATTTAACTAGATCAATTTGTCGCCCCCAAAACCCGCTGCTAAATTTCATGAAAACCGTTGGCGCCATTTCCGAAATTCAGATTATATATACTATATATTCACAAATTGCTCGTTTAAACGTACTTCCCCGGACGAGCCTGGCCATTCGTTCAACAACGGAAGCTGCTGCGTGGCCCAGCCATTGATATTCCACAGCAAAATTTTTTAACGTAACATCGAAGCTCTACATCATATCTACACATTAGGGCGCTAACTTTACTAAAATAGGCTTTACATTTAAAGCAGAAAAAAGAAATCCTTACTAATATAATAAGGGCGAAAGTTTGTATGTATGGATGGAAGTTTGTTACTCTTTGACACAAAAACTACTGAATACATTTTAATGAAACTTTTCAATAATATAGCTTATATATCAAATCATAACACATAGGCTATAATTTATAAAGATATTGTGTGAATTGTTCAAAATATAGGTAATGATAAGTGTCAGATGGTAAATGTCAACTAAGTACGAAAAAATTCAGCCATCTGCAGATATTCTGGTATATAATAAAAACTCATTGTTAATTTCCCTTGGCCGTGCGGGCGAAGCACCAGTTAACTTCTAGTATATGATAATCGTGATTCTTACTATTTAGATTGTTGATTAATATAGTATGTCGTGCTCTCTATATTTGAAATAGTTTAAAAGTAAAATTAAATACGTAAGGTCCAAATAATTTGCAGCATCAACCATAAGCTTAAATATACGCCTAGTTCTGCTAAGTGTTCAAACTCGTATTTCCACATTCTAAACTGACATATTTAAGGAATACTACTTAAAAACTTCACTGTTTATAATTTGGCAATAAAAGCAGCTACTTGACGAGTCTTGGACAAAACGAGGCTCATTTATTGCAACCTGCCTCTATTAATTCATAGAAAAGTGCACGGAATGTGCAAATACAGTAAAAGATTGCATGTTATAAACCGAAAAGTCTTTATCGCCTTGCTGCAAAGCAATTGGAGTAACAACACCTCATCGTTATATTAAGGTGGTAGTGCCACGCAGCAGCTTCGGCTGTTGCACGAATGGGCAGGCCCCTCCGGGTACGACCAGCGTAAAGTGGAAGTATGACAAATACTTTCGCGTTTCGTCTGGTGAGTGAGGTAGCCGGAGCCGAAATTTCAAAAGGTTGTCAACGCATCTTTAACCCTCGGGTGTAGCAGATGTCCATGGTCGGCGGTATTCACTTACCATCAGGTGTACCGTCAGCTCGTTTGGCAACTTTTCGCATAAAAAAAAATAGGAAAATTGCACACTCAAAACAACAACAAGACAAGAATGGATAAGATTATATCAGTTGTGATAAATATAAAGATTTAAATACGGCTTTTAAATACGCTAAAAGCGGGTAATTCCTGAAAAATATCACAGGTTTATAAAAATTTAAAGCTAAAACTCTTATTCAATCACAAGATTGTCTGTTGTTGTGCCATAAATATTTAGAAATTTATTTAAGTAGTTTACTTTAAGGAAACCTTCGCTAATTATTTAGTATCCATCCAGTAAAAAATAAAAAATAAAGTTGTTATTAAAATTACGTTGGTTACAAATATCTATTTCTCGTTTATTAATTATAATAGATTCATTTCATGATTTTTAATAATTATGTTACAAGGTTTTATTTTTATAAAAAGTTTAAGGTAATTTAAACTTTAAGTCGCTCTCCCGTAAAGTAGCGATTTTTCACATCCGACTGTGTTAAAAGGCAATAGCGAAATTTTGAGCTTAATTTCACAATGTTGCTTGATTTGCCCCTATTAGGTGTAACGTTTTATTATAAATGTTGGTAATGAAGGGATGATTTAATAAAAGATTTAGTTATCTGTTAAGATGTTGTATGTGTCCCTTCAGTTTAAAGTTCAAATCACTGGACTAGCTCAGATACAATATAGTCTTTAAATATAAAATAATAATAAGTTGAGCGCTTTTTCTATTAGGAACAGATTGTTGTAATAATTACATTTAAGTATCTCAGGGAGTCGTGAGTACATTCGACCCACACATTACTTTGTGCGACCATAAAAAGGTTAGATAATTAAATCAATTTGAGATTGTAAAGTACAAATTCCAATCAGGGTGGTAATTTTTAAATCTAAGTCACCGCAAACACCTGCCCTGTGGGCACAGATCAGCGTTCAGCTCGGAACCAGCACAAAAAGTCAGGCCAAGTGTTGTGGGTACAGCCACACTGTAAGGTCGTAGGTAGGACCTTCTGCCAACAAACACTACAATGTAGAACAGACAAAGGCAGGGATATGAATCTACCTGCAATTATAAAGATGAGAATATATGAATATTCCAAAAACCACCCTTAGAAACACGAGACAATAAAGTTATCATCCTACCTTCACGTGAGCATTCTAAATACATTCTCAATGCAAGTGTTTTACAATTTTAGTGGGGAACCAGTGAAAATTACAAAAGCATCTTACCACAACAATGTTACACAGATAATACGACCAGGGACGTGTTCTAATTTCAACAAAACTAATTTATCCAATTTCATTTCGAACCTGCGGCTGTCTCAAAAAACAATAACTGTCAAATGAACTTGACTTTTTCATTTGCCCTTTCGAACAGGCTAAGATTTATAGACCATGCTGCCTAGTCTTCAGCAAAATAACAATTTAGGCAAAGTGATGAAATCACCCGTTACATAGGGCAGCAAAAATAGAATTTAACTTCGCATTGCCGCCTTCAACTCTACATTGTCGGAATAATGCTTACTTCGAATATCGGGTGGATGATTGACACAACAAAGATAACCGACATAGCTCAGAGGATTAGTAAGCTTAAGTTGTTAGTAGCGATGGGCCGGCCATATGGCTCGTGGAACCGATAACCGTTGGGGAAGAAAGGTTCTCGAGTGACAGCCTCGTACTGGCTATTGGAGTGTTGGTGACCCCGCATTAGATGGAGAGACGACACATGCACATGTGCATGTGTGCGGGGGGAAGTCGATGAATGCAGGTGGCTCAGGATCGTACTTCGTGGCAGTCTGTGGAGGAGGCCTTAGTTCAACAACAAACAGGCTGAAGTGATGATGATGATGATTCAGTGTTATTTATTATTTTAATAAAACATCGAATGATTTGAAACTATGATAGATAGCGGTGGCAGCTTTACAAAACAAAGTCGCTCCCGCTGTTTGTACGCTTAGATATTTTAAATTATCCAATGGATTTTAATACAGTTTACAGCAATAGATAACAATTCAAGAGGAAGGTTTATATGTAGTATACATGCATATTGTATTAGAAACATATTTTTGTGCGCTTACACTGCAAACGCTGGCTGGCTGGAATTGTATTCTTGAAAAGATGTTTGCACAGTCTAATGAAAATAACTGTTGACATTGTTAATAAAGATATCCTGTAGACTAATCGTAATCACAATCATATTATTAATAATCACTTCACGTGCTTAGTTGTAATTGTTCCTTCTGAGTGCGACATACAGAATTTTTAAAATACAATCTTGTTTTATTGAATATATTGTGTAAATCTATTTTTGTGTTAAGGTAAATTTTCCTTATCAATAAAAACAAGTCGTTTAGCCTGTTTTATACATATGTTATCTATCTGTTACGCTGTATAATGATGTCTACTATTTTGAAAACTTTATTTATCGAGTTCGAAGTCCATTAAACGTTTTTGAACTGTTTATCTCTTATTTATATAATATGTATATATTCGCCATGCAGTTGAGATTTCAACTATAATGATTTTATATGATCGCTATCACATGCTTAATTTAATTTAAATATACCTTATTCATTCTTTTGTCGATCCTATACCACCTAGGTGTGGTTGACACAATATGTGAATCATGTTGTTAACACCTTGTCCCGAGTGGGAATCACGACCCTCGGCGCCATTGCCAATAACTGCGCCACTGAAGGCATTTTTATATAATTCATTTATATAAAATAATATTTAAGAAGCGGAACAATTTTTAAATGCCGCGAAGTATGGTAATACGTCATCTTTATTAAATATCATTTTATATAAGCACTAGAAATAGTTATAAATATTGAAGACACCGATTGATTGTGGTCTTAAATCAGTATAATTTCGTTAGGCTACCCCACGTAACGGTTAGGACTAAATATCTCTTTTCAATATCATAAAAAGCTGTCTAAAAAAATTTTAATACCAGGCAAAATACGTCTATTTGGACCCTTTTTATATGTAAATTAGGATCGTATACGATACGTTCGATTGTTTCCAATAAAGTTTATCTGAATCAATTTAATACTTAAATTTACAGCATCTTTAACAACAAATACTAAAAAACAGAATAAAAAAATATTTAAGTGGGGCTCCCATACAATAGACAAGTTTTTTTTTGCCGTTTTTATAAATTATGAACGGAACCTTTCGTGCGCGAGCCCGAATCGCGCTTGGCCGGTTATATGTCTCACTGCTAGGCAAAGGCCTTCTCTGTAGAGTACAAGGTAAAGTCCACAACGCGACACAACTGCAGATTTTGCGGATTTCACATATCTTCGATTACCTGAGTAAAATAAAAGATATTAGCATATAATAATTTCGAACTAAAAAGTTTTGACTAATAAATCTAATAAGGCAGGAATAATAATTTTATTGTTCTTTGATGGTATTCCATTCGATTATATATATAATCGGAATCTCGGAAACGGCTCCAGCGATTTTCATGAAATTTAGTATGTGCGTAAATTCGGGGGCGAAAAATCGATCTAGCTAGGTTTCATTTTTAGAAAATGTCCTTTTATCCCTGTTTTCAGGGAATGATAAATATCATTCGAATCTGACGGTAAATTTCGCCGCAAAAAAAATGTTATAATAGCTCGGTCGGTAATCGGGCGGCCCCGAAACAGAAGGCCCGTGGTTCGTGTCACGATCATTTACACATTTTTTTTTTTTACTTTTTTTACGATACCAGATCATTGCTTTCTTTATTTTGAATTTTTAGTCGATTTGTTATTTTTCTCCCTTTTTTTTTAAAGTTCTTTCTTTTGTGAAAAACATCAGTTTATATTTTCTTATTATTACGTCGGCAAGATCGAAAAATAATATGCATATTTCATTACTCAGTAATTTGTATCTAAACGTAATTTCCAAAACACAGGATTTACCAAAAAAAAAAATAAACCTCGGTCCTCGGGATAATGACAATTTAATTGACGCTACATTGTCATTATTTTGTATAAGCAATAACGCATTGCTTATACGTGGAGTGTATCTGTTATAATTTTGCTACCACAAAACATTAAGCAATTTGAAATATTTTCTAGCTTAATTCGTTAAGAATGAAACTTTTAATGAAGTCTTATCGGGGCTATCTGATTATAATTTTCCTTGATCGTATAAAGATTTTATTATAATGTTATCGCACAATATTGTATAATAATTCAATTATTTGCTTCCAACCTTATTATTTTTGTTGATTGCTTACTTGATCCAGTTTTGACGAACTTTATGGAATAAGTTAAATGAAAATAATTTTACAATGTTGGTGCACTAAAAGTTTCCGTAATGAATAAGAAATAGTCGTTGACAGAGAACCACAGAAAGGTCACAAGGTGCCA
Source organism: Iphiclides podalirius (assembly GCA_933534255.1). NCBI lineage: Eukaryota > Metazoa > Arthropoda > Insecta > Lepidoptera > Papilionidae > Iphiclides > Iphiclides podalirius. The sequence continues at coordinate 7,836,282 of OW152827.1, read as the reverse complement.
CGACGGGACTGTATAACGGATGACTCATAAGTTCTACGTTTTTCACCTTCCAAAATTTAGTGTGATCTATGTATCTAACATATTCTGTTAACAGCAAATATTAACTTCCCGTGAATCAATCTTTTCGATTCAAAGAAATGCTTATTTTCTCAAAAGAATATTACATTATTCACTTAACTGTGAGAAAATTTTACGTAATTCGAGGAGTATTGAGAATGAGATAGAATATAATGACTATAGATAACTTAATAATTTATTTTTCTACATAGTCTCCGAGTTTCTCTACACACCCGGTCCAGCGCTTTTCCAAGGCTTGAAGCCTTTCAAAAAAAAGTTTTGTCTCTGAGTCCTGCAAAAAGCTCTCCACGGCATCCATCATCTCGTTATCGTCTTCGTACCTGTTTGCCCTTACGTATTCTTTCAATTTGGGGAACAGATAAAAATCGCTAGACGCCAGATCTGGTGAATAAGGGGGTGGTCAACCAATTAGAAGTCAGCTCGCTGAATGGCAGCCATCGCAACTGCCGGCTGACCTGTGCGCGAGTGCGTTGTAGTGATGAAACAGCACGCCTCTTCGAAGTTTCCCTCTCCTTTTCTCTTTGAGGGTATTCCTCAACTTGGGAATTAAAGCTGCATAATGTTGGTCTGATAATAGTGATTCCACGCTTTAGGTAATCAATCAACAATATCCCTACCGAGTTCCAAAATATTGAGGCCATAACCTTGCCAGCCGATGCCATTCTGTTCTGTTTTTTTGGGAATAGAATTGCAATTTTTATTTGGAAAAAAGAAGTTTGTTTTTATTTCAATAAACGATTATATGTTTTTATTTCAATAAACGATTATACTACCGAGTCTGAACCTCCTGTGTGAATTTGGGCACATTTAGAAAAGCCACCCTGTATATTCGAAATGTCTAGTCGATTTTGTTTCTGACTGTCGGTTAACATTCTCGGCACCCAACTTGCGGAGACAGATTGTTTCAATATGGGTTGAATACTTCCATATGAAATGCCCGTTTCTTGAATTTCGCATCATATTCTTGAGTGAACGACGACGATGGATGGACAAATTCAGAAGCCCTCCTTACGACAGTGGAATACGGCGGAGCAGGCTCTCCTAATGTAGCCTCCAAATCGCAATGAATCACTTGCGTCGTTAACTTTTTAAACAGAGGTATTTAATAACGGGTCGCCCTTCGTTTTTCTCCATTTTCGAAAATACGTTCCGACACGAAGCAAACAAATGACTACATTCAGAAAGAAAAGCAAAAGAGAGTCGAAGATTTTTTTCTTTATTAATATTACAAATATGTATCTGAGCTATGCCTGCCAGTATTTTTTTTTTTTTGCTTACCAAGGAGTATGTCGTTCTCACTATTTTTGATCCCTTCTCGTATGTATGTTATGTCAAATACAATTTTAAAGTATGGAATATTGAAGATATGGGTTAACTTACTACTGACGACATTTGGGGGGGGGGGGGGAAGGGGGGTGTTATACAATGTATTAATATATTTTTGGAATTAGTACAGCTTATTCAACTCTTTAAAAGAATAAGCCCTACATGTAGCTTAAGTTAGTTTCTTTGTTTTTATAATTTTTTATTATGTTTCCAGGCCGTCCGATTATATATGGTAATCATTTCCCAAGTGGTATTAGGATTACAATTTTCAACTAAGATTTCTTAAACTTATTTTGAGATAATCATATATAAAATGGGATTATATAAACCCACGTTTTCGCACAGGGAAACTATAATATGTTTCTCAAAATATAGAACAGACATAAATATGAAATAAATTAAATGTTCCTGCTTTTAAAATTGAAAATTTTAGTTATAATATATGTATAATATTTAATATAATATAACTATTTATAGTTATATTATATTAAATATTATACACTGTAACTATTTATAGTAATTGTCGACTCCTTTGTTAATTTCCACTTTTTGTAATATTGATCATAATAATTATATTAGTAAAGTTATTAAACTTTACTAGTTGTTTTTCCATTATAGCACCATTGGACGAATTAAAAAAAAAACCATTAAAAATCGTTTTAAAGGCCTAACTAACTTGACTTTATCATTCATTTTTGTGTGCTGCTGATATTTTCAACCCTTGTTTGTTGATTCGTTATAAAATTGTTGCAATATATGCTTTGAGAAATTATCAATGGCGGATCTATATAATTTCAGCCCTTCTAAAAACCCCGAAACAAATACATAACAAAAAAAAGATTTAACAAAATTGTTTTGATTATAGCGGTAACAAAATTTACGTTGAGAAAATGATTTATCAACTGTGTCACCTTGAATAAGTAGTCAAACTACTTATTCACATTTGTACTACTCTTTTGTATATAAATTACTTTTTAAATTATTAATATAACTTTATTTTAATAAGTACCGTATTGATATTTATGTGATGAAGTCTGTCTAGTAAGTCATGTATATCGGACTTTGACAATTGTTCTGACAATTATTGGGTTTGATTATAGCAATACTGATTTTATGGAGGAGTGGAGAAGAGTTTCAGAGATTGCGTAGAAACAAACAAATTTTACGTCTTTATTATACTAGTGTAGACGAATTAAATCAATGGTATTTTTGGGATTTCTGTTAATTCAAAGTGCAATGGGGGGGAGCTTCTGATAACTTATTAAAAGTTAGCAAAAGAGTTGACCCCTGCAATCTAACCATGCTTTGCGTAAGATCTGGAAAGCTGGATGAGGAGGTATTAGTCAAATAATAAAAAAAAGTTTTACTCATGAATATTTCTCCCATTTTATTTTTTCTGTATGTCTTTACTGTACTGTAGTCAGTACAGTATCATAATAGATTCCATTATGATTTAAATTCCCTGGTACGTAGAATCTTTTGCAGGAATAGGTGAGTTCGTCCGAGGGAGCACTAAGGACAAAAAAAGATATAGGTGACATATTCATGAATTTCCTGTGATTAGGTGCCCCCAAATGATAAAGCGATGGCAACCTCTTTCGGTTCACTTAACATCAAATGAATAAAAAAACTTTAATTGTGTCGATTTTTTGTTATAAAATGTTTGAATTTTATAGTGCAACAATAATGGTCAGTGTTGTTAAGTGTGATCAATATACGTTGAAACTATTGCTGGTGGAAATTGTAAAGTTTTATTAGTAAACTTTGGATCGGATGCACTCCTTCTCACCAATTGATTAAAATCTTACCTCTTTTGTTATTCTAGGGGGGAAGAGAGTGCGGGCAATGCGTGCGCGATGGCTGCGTCAGCGGCGGCGCCTGCAACTTGGCGCGGTACCAACGACAGCGCTTCCGAGTACTGCCGGCGCGGGAACACGCCCGCCACCTATGGTCGATATCAACGCAACAATTCTACCGGGGCGCCATACGCCACGCCGCCGTCCAACGTCGAAAGGTATACTTTGTTATTTTTGCCAAAGGCAAATCGTTAGAATTGCCGCGTAGATTAATACACGTTCACGTCACTATCTCTCCCAAGCGATGTTTCTTTGTACTTGTAAATTTTCTCAAGAATATCTATTATGAAATTTGAGAGCTCACTTTTAGAAACTTAACGTGCAACCGTTAATAATCTATTATACTTAAATATGGAGCACCGAAGAAAACTGAGTTTTTTAGTTTAAAAAAATCTGTAAATGAAAAATAATTTATTATTATTGCGTTTAAATCTCTAATAATCTAATAATTTCTTGTATTTACCCGATTACACATTACTAAATGAAACTATGTTTACGTATTTATCGTTTCAACCCTTTACATTCATATCATTTCGGTATTTACGTGCTTACAAACTCTGTGGACCAATCAAGAAAGAATAAAACAATGCAATCAAGAAAGAATAAAACAATGAAAACAATGAGAGCAGATTTATTAGATAGTACAACATTACCTGTTTGTATTTCATACTATCTGTGTTCGTTTCGCCAAAAACATAAATATCCACAGAAAGAGTTAAACAACAAAATTTATTGTACCAAGTGTTTTATTGCTAGTCGTTCTTTAGAGCAATCTTTTAAGATACCGAAAAATAATACTTAACCAATATCAATTGTACTTAACAATATTATTTGCTATAAATTTGTGCAAAACTCAGACATCCTTGTGTATTGTTGGCCTAATAATTAAAAATAACTCGATTCACTCGTGGTGAGGCTCTGTAAGTTGTTTTTGCTGGTGGAAAGGTTAGTTGTAGAAACTTAGGAACGTTTATTTTAGGAATTTTTGAACATCACATAGGATACTATTCTGTTGCCTAATAAAATGATTAAGATGAGAAGAAAGGGGTAACATCATAATCGTCATAGGTTTAAATATGAAAGCGAAAAGCAAAATAATTATTATTTCGTACAATTTAATCAGAGGAATACGATGATGATGCCAGTAAAGGACACATTTCATCACATTTACTTATTTCTAACGTTATTAAATAAATTACTTTATTAAATTATTTAGAAGTAGCAGGTTTCGTACACCGATCTGAATTCACTATAATAAACTTTGCAACGATGCAAACTTGATCGAGGGACGTAGGTATATAACTCCTATTCGAATTCCCTGTATAGATAAGTCTTGTTACGAAACTAACCTTTAATTTTCTTTTGTCACGATTTCTTTAAGGCTTAGCGCCATAGTATGCATTTCCTGAAGTATATACCAGAATGTGTTTTGTCTTAAAAAAATGTGTTTGTGTTAAACTTTCTTACTTTTCGCGAATTTATTTTGAGTTTATTATTGTAATTAAAAAGGGTACGAATATCAACCGTATATACTTAAAGTAAAAACTAGATTCTGGGACGGTATATAAACAATTCGTAAACATGTTGAAATTGTTTGGAAACACTTTTTGAGCTTAAAACGGAGGTCAGTAACGCTTAAAAGTTGAGGTTCTGAAGTGTCTTTGATATTGTAATAAATTCTTATCATATAAATTAAACGGGCAATTATTGCTACCGAATGTCGTATTGCTATTGAATCATAGCTAGATTTAATAGATAAATATTATTTCGTATAAATTTTATAAATTTTATAGACAAGCGTTGTTTCGTATTGATCTGCGTAGTTACAGCATTTATATTATGATTGCTGTATCGGAATCCTCTTTATTGGATTATATAATTATAATTCATAATCATCATTCAACCTTCATATATTGTGTAAAGCCCAGGCTTTACACAATTATTAAAGGTTGAGTGATGTCGTACAAAATAAAATTTTACACAGAATCTTGGCTTAGCAGTGTTATCACGTAGGTGAGAAAACTGTGTTGCATAGTCAATATTGAACGATCATGGTCATTGGTTTTTGGGTATAAATGTTATTGTGGTTTACTTAGCCTTATTTAGTAGCAACTTAGTGTGTCATTTTTATGATTCATGGATTCTAAATTACATTTCCAAACGGTGGTATTCATATGAGTGTTTGGTAATAAAATAATATCACTCCATAAAATATTGTTTTATAGCGGATTCTCACTCGCAGCTTGTCGTGTACGTCGTTTTCGATAAAGACTATATTCGTACGACAAATAATTCTTTTGATGATTCCTGCTTTGGATGACTCCGTGGCGCAGTTGCCAAGGTATTGGCATCGGCGTCTGGGGTCGTGGGTTCGATCCTCGCACGGGAAAACTATTTTTGTGATCTACAGATAGTTATAACCCATCTGGGTGTTTGTCCACGTGAAATTTATGCTTGTAAAACTTCCTTACAACACAGGATAATGTTATCCTAAAGTATGGGCAATGTTTTTTAAAAACAAGTATACTTTTTAACAAAAAAAAAACCGACTTCAATCAGAAAATTAAAAACATTGTTAATACCTATAACATTCAATGATGGCACTCGATTTCTCTGGGATGCCATCATCAGATCCGGGTTTTCTTATCATGGTACCACCCTTTGGATCTACTTTCAGACAAAAAAAGAATCATCAAAATCGGTTCATAAAAGACGAAGTTATACACGAACACACATAAAAAAAATAAAAATGTATACGGTCGAATTGAGAAACCTCCTTCTTTTTTGAAGTCGGTAAAAAACGTAATACATATAGCCTACCATAAGGTATGTATGATTCCTTTAAAACATAATATGTACGCTTGCAAACAATCTTCCTCGTCGTCGAAGCATGCCTGACATCATCGCCTTCACCGTACAAAGACGTCCTAGATTCATCGATAAAAACAATACACTACGCCAGGTTTCTTGAGGAGTCCAGGAGTCCATGACACACAATTTCAATGAAGCAAACTTCTCAACTCTGTTCTCACAGAGTAATTTAGGGCTGCGGACCGGGTGAATACTGGGACTTAAAATTCTAATCGTGATCGTGCATAAACAAATTTTTATATTTATTTTAGAACACCCTTACATATAAAACTGTAACGTAAAGTTCATTTGTAAAGGTCACAAAGCATATTGAATGGGTTGAATGAATTTAAAAGAGATAAAACATACTGTTAGAAGGAGAGGCTTGTAAAGCGACGCTGTGGCAACGAATGAAAAAGTCCCTGAATGTATGAATCACTCAGTTGTAGTTGTTAGTTGTATAGGATTTCTTTTTTACATAATTAGTTTGTTTAAAAAAAATTTTTTTTTAATTATGTTTATTTTAACGTTAATATTTTTTATCATTATTGGCAAGTAGCGTTAGACGTGTGTTCATTTATTGTCGCGGTTGCAACGACACGCTGTATATGTTTCCTTGTAAAATTGTCCACTGAATACAGTGTACTAAAAGTATTCACACAGTCAACAACCCTAGTGCATATTGCCAGACTTCACAAATCTTCGAAACATTTTTATTATTAAATGCAATAGTGTATAGATATGTAATATGGTTTCCTTCTCCCCCAGGCATATGAGTAGTAAATAACCGTTAATTTCACTGACTAGAACAACGCCACACCATCGCTGGTACGCGAGCGCGGATCGACCCGGGGGGCCGGGCGCGGCGGGTGCGGGCGCGGGCGCGGGTGCCGCGGCGGGCGCGGGCGTCGCGGGCGGCGGGGCCGGAGGGGGCGGCGAGAGCACGCCGAGCACGCCCGGCGGCGGCACGGAGGGCGGCCGGCGGCGGCGCCGCTCCGGCTCGGGCTCGTCGCGCTCCGACACCAGCTCGCCGGAGCCGAGCGACACGTCGCGCGCCTCCACGCCGGCCGCGCCGCCGCCCGACCGCCACGCGGCGCGGCGCACTCCGCCCGCGCACCACCACCAGGTGAGATCACGCGGGCGCTTTTACTCTCGCCACGGATTGATGACAAGCATGTGTGCTTATCATCGCTTAACCCGTTTCCTCTGCTAGTCGACGATTCGTTGCTATCAGCCTTATAGGTACATACATATTCGTTGCGCTTATTTCAAAAGGTAATAAAGTATCAGGCAATTAACTTATCGCCGGGGGAACTTACCTTGCGTGCGACTAGTGTTAATGCTCTAACCGAGTTAATGCGATATCTACATCGTAAAGGCTCACCATCGGGGACTAAAATAACCAGGGACTATCCCGTTTCTTAATTAAAAAACCTGTTTGGCATGTGCTGGAGGTTGCACGGGGTGTAACGCAAAAACGTCCTGGCGTCCTGTCGATTGTTCAAATCTAAAACAATGCCTTTACGTGCAGCGCTCGAGCGTCTCTTTATTTCCTGGGTTTTTAATATTGAAACGTCACCGTGGCCAGCGAGCAACAGGAAACAGTTGTTTAATTATTTAAAAAAGAGATCCCGAGCTAAAGAGACGGGCCAATTTATTAAATTTTTATGATAGAATGCATGAGTGTCTGCGTTTGTGAACACTGAGGGGAAAAGGCCCCTATTTGTTACCCGTTAGCAAACGGCAGCGACTTCAAGTATCTTTATTATTTTGCCTAATTAAATAGTCTTTTGTTTGTTCCTCTTTTCTTAACAAACACATTATTAACATTAATGGTTAAATACGTTTATTTATGATCATTAATGTCCAATATCATTTAATATGTCTATATGACTATAATCCGTCTGATGGTAATCAGTGATGTTAGAATGCATTATTTTAGTAAATATTAAATCAGTCGAGAAAACTAACGGCGGCAAATATTTTATTAGGATAAAGCAAAAGCCATTCGAGGGCGGAGTCTACAGGACAATAATTAGCCATCTGATGATGGAAGTGGGAGTGCAAACTCGAGTGCAACAGATAAGAAAACAGCGTTGTACTTCTCATGTAGTGTAGCTCATTAGTGTAGTTTTCAATATATATATGAGACCAGTGCAGTGATAACAGAACAAATAAAAGAACAGTGCTGTAAAATGAAGTACTGCTGGCGAAGTTTTACTTTAACTTATTTTAGCTTCTGTATAACAGTGGGCGTCTACAGCGAACGGGCGACCGCTCGCCATCTGCGTACGCAACCTGCCGAGCCGCTCCACCGACAGCTCCCTCAAGGACGGCCTCTACCACGAGTACAAGAAGCACGGCAAGGTGGTTTGGGTGAAGGTCATTATTACTTATTTTTAAATGTTACGCGCCGCTTGCCGCTGAGGCTTCTCCGTTTCGATGCCGACGTAAGATCATAACAGGATTACAGTATTGTCATGCTTGAGAAATTATACTTAGTGATGGTATATAACATGGCGTGTAGCCCGCCCAAGGATAAAGAACAAACGGCCCGCATTATTTCAGTAGTTTGTATTTGGGTAATGTAGTATGGTAGGTAACACGATATTATAATCAACTTTCTCTACTGATTTTGTCTATCTTTTTTATAGAATGAGATGGGAGATTACAGTTTTGTTGTTTATTAAAGACTAGTAAAAGTAGATAGTTGCTTTTGACAATATCTTAAAACAGTCGCAAAATTTGCCAATCATATGCGTAAAATATTCAAACAACAAAAGATGACTTCATACGGTTGCCTATAAGCTGGGTTCGCGCAAAAGCACAGGGGAATATAATATAGGGCTGGAAAATCAAAAACTAGAAAAATATTAACTGTACAAACACATTAAAATAATTATTTAAATAAAGACAACTACAAACAATTGAGTAAACGTAAATTTAAGGAACCTGCGAAAACAAACATATTTTAAATGACTTATCATTACGAGAAACAATGCATTGAGGTTCTAGAGGGTTAGAAATTATTTACTCTGGACTTACACTTTTCTTCGATATTACTAATCCTATGTTAATATTACGGGTCTTTAATGTACATATCTAGTTCAGTGCTCATATTTTTAGCATATTTATATACTGTTTCCTAGTATTGAGTTCGTACCAAACACCGAATATGAAAAGAGATGCTTTTTGTTTGAAAGGTGGTCGGTCAGAACGCCGATCGGTACGCGGTGGTGCGTTTCAAGAAGCCGTCCGACGTGGACAAGGCGCTCGAAGTGTCGCAGGACAAACTGTTTTTCGGCTGCAAGATCTCGGTGGCACCGCACCAGAATTGCGATGAGGACGCCGACTCCGCCAAGCCTTACGAGACTGATATCGATGAATACCATCCCAAGGTCAGTCAATCATTATTATTATTATAGCTTGATTCAAAATTTATGATAATTCATTACGCGCACAATGGTGAATATAAAATCATCGTCGTATTGTCGGTTCTTTTGCTATCGTATCTGGAACACTAGTGCGTTGAAATTAGTAGAAAAAAGAGATGTGAATGAAATGTGAAAAGTTTTCCACATTTTGCGAATTCGCGCCCAGACGCTTTAACTTCTAAGCTGATCCAGAAAATCTCAACTTATTTTATCTACATTGTTTCTTAGCTTTTGAAGTGCGCGTGTTTTATGTTTCAAAGTATTGAAATTTCTAAAAAGTGTTTTCGTTTTGTTACCAGGCGACCAGAACTTTATTCATCGGAAACCTCGAGAAGGATGTTACGCAACAACAGTTGAGGGATAAGTTCAAACACTATGGACGGATCATCGAGATTGATATAAAGAAGGGCAGCGGTGGAGGCGCGGGCTACGCTTTCTGCCAGTATCAGTCCATATCGAGCGTCGTCGAGGCCATCCGCGCCATGGACGGGGAATACGTCGGCGGCTCTCGGGTCAAGCTCGGCTTCGGGAAACCCGTAGCCACTACCTGCGTGTGGGTCGACGGCCTCACCGAGCACACCGAGAAACAGGTGTGCATAAACAAAAACCCTCAACTTGTAGTAACTGTGAACCATTAGTCTTCTCGCCAAAAACGAGTTACGTATTAAAATCCCAGTTGGATGTCACATCAGGGCCCAGTAGACTACGAGCGATCCGGTTGTATTTGTACTTTGTGCGGAAGTGGTTTCGTAGTGAATCAACGATCACTGCGACCTTGAAGATCTATTGTAGTCTTCCCCTGCTGTGGGATAACACTATATCGCCTCGTGAGGACGTTTTACGTAGATAAATCCATATAGTGGCCGCAAATACGAGAGATAAGATGTGCGGTGCGGGGGGCGCAGGTGCTGAGCGCGGTGTCGCGGTGCGGCGCGGCGACGTCGGTGTGCGTGGACCGCGCGGCGGGCGCGGCGCTGGTGCACTTCGAGCAGGCGGCGGCGGCGGGCGCGGCCGTGCGCGAGCTGCGACGCGTCGCCGCGCTCGCCTCCACCGCCGAGCCCGACCAGCCGCGCCTTGCCGTCGACTACGCCTCGAGGGAGTGCGAGGTCAACATCATCGCTAGTATATCCGACATTATCGGAAATTATGACAATAAATGGCGATACATATTAAAACATGGAATATGTATTGGCTTTGGCCGTATAAGTCCAAATATACGGAGGGGTTAAGCCGAAAATGTGAATAGGTGGACGCAATCGGTTCTCGCTCGTTTGTTCAAATGTAACTCACCTCCTTCCCACGCCGCACCACCGCGCTCGCTCAAATGATTGTGAAGTTCAGTTTGTACACATCGTAATTACGTAAGCATACATTATTGGAATTATCTAAGTATGAATATTATTATTAGTATTCAGATAATTTTATGTGAGTAATCCTGTATGAATTAACTACACCCTAAAAATACAGAAAAATTATTCTTTCAGCAACATAATCTTCCACTTTTAAATATTTAATTACTATTAATCATCTATGGACATGTATTTGATAGTGGTTCACTAATTACTGTACTACATATGTTCAAGGTATACCCATTTTGCCCACATTTTGATCAAAATGTCTTACTTTAATAATTGTTTAATAATCCTTCCGTATAAAATAAAAATGACGTAAAACAACATTATCTATCGCTTTGTAATCCATAGTTATTAATGGTAATATTCGGATTTAATTCTTCTCTCGTGGATTTATTTATGTTATTCATATATATTATATATCTATTTATGTATGTTTATTATAATTTTTTATTTTATTTTATTATATTTAAGTCTATTTTGGTATTAAACAAGTTCATTGAGCACACCACCTCCCACTATTCATTAGTTTATTTTTCCTCGTCCTAAGGTTGTCTGGAAGAGATCGCTTTTTAGCGATAAGACCACCTTATTGTACCTAGCTTTTAAGACTTATTTTATACTAATTGTATCAAATTCTTTGTGGTGTACAATAAAGTATAATAAATGAGTATATAATAATAAATGTAGTCGAACATTGGTGGCAAGTCTACTTTCTAAAATGCTGTTAAGTTTGGCTTTAATTTACTTTTTTATACAAAAATTAGCAAATTCCTGTATACTACCAACCCTTTTTTGATGAACTTATACACTTGGTAATAAATATTACACAACCTAAATTGAACATTGTATATAAAAAATCAATTTTACTCTATTTTTTTGTTATCTTTAGGAGGCTTTCTACGAACAATTAGAGAAGCACGGAGGTTCGGCAACAATGCCCGGTTCAGAAAGATTGGCTGGTGATCTCACAACGCGTTATGTACCGTCTGCAAGGCATGAACAACTAAGGTTTGTAATTTTTTTCATAAATCCCTCATCATTGTAATTCCTTATTTGAATAAAACGATACATTGAATGTTTTGATTAGATACGATGGGACGAGGACACGAGCTCCGAGCTTTGGTCGTGGGTCTTCCCGTACCCCACGATACCCGTCACATGAACATTATGACCCAGCAGAATACGCTGCCGATCGACGATACAGGTAAAATATAACTTTATTTGTATATGATATACATGATATACGGTGGTAGGGCCACGCAGCAGCCTCGGATGTTGCACAAATGGGCAGGCCCGTCCGAATAAGTACCACGACCTCACAGAAGACCAGCGTAAAGTGGAAATATGACAAATACTTTCCCGTTTCGTCTGGTGCGTGAGGTAGCCGGAGCCCAATTTTCAATAGATTGTTAACGCATCTGTAACCCTCGGGTGTGTCGTTCTGCTCGTTTGACAACTTTTCGCATTAAAAAAAATCAGTTAGATGGCATTTGTAATTAATCAATAGTTTGTAAATATATGTGTTTATTTTAATTATTCTTCACAGGGTATATGATGAGTTAGGTTCGAGTCCACAGACTGATGAAACTCCATACGAAGATCGATTACAATCGGTTGTAGTATCACCGCATCGCACCCACAGACATAGACGAGATTCCAGTCCCGAAGATCGAAAACGTTCTAAGGTATGGTTTGATATGGTTAATTGTCGAATGTAAAACTTGAATGGGAAAAAAATTCTTTAAATAATCAATTTGTTTTTACAATTCAGGAACGTCACAGAAGTGCCGGCGGGGGCTCTCGCCGCTCCCGCTCGGGGTCTCGCGGAGGCTCCGTGCACACGTCGCGGCGGAGGCACAGGCGGCGGCGCGACGGCTCCGATTCGCGCGGTTCGCGCGCTGGTACGCCGCTACGCGACGAGCCCGACGCGCCGCCAGTGGAGCCGCGCCGTCCGCCGCGCGAGCGCCCGCCCCTGCCCATGAGTCTGCCGCTGCCCAAGTTCGCGGCGCAGCTCCTTCGCGCCGCGCCCACTACGCCGCGGCCCACGCCCGCCCCGGCGCCCGACTCACCGCCTCGACCGCCCTCCGTATCTTCGTCCAGTACCGGCTCCGCGCCGCACTCGCCCTCACTCGAAGAACGCATTCGCAGTCTTGACGAGAAATATGAGAAATGGAGCGGATCGCGCGCCCTCGCCGACACACCTGACCGCGCCCGTCTACGCCATAGGCTATTGGAGGTTGACATCAATGAAGTTAAGCCTTCAGAGGTCGTGCGGTCCCTTCTCGCTAAACGTTCCGTGTTCGATGAAGACTCTGAACGGCTGGAAGGAGCGACCCGAGCGCCAAGTCCGGGAGGTAGTCCTCATGCGCGTCCTTCGCCGTGCGTGTCCCGCGCTCTGCGATACCCGTTCCCATCACATCCTACACACTTATCTCTAGTGCCGACGACGACGTCAACGGGTCTTATGTCTTCCGTCCCGATGGTAGCGTTGTGCACCAATGCGTTACCACCTCTTCCACCGCACCCGCCACCACCGGACTCTGAATTAGAATCATCAGAGCGACCGGCCGATCCTCGTCTCAACAGACCGGAAAGGCCTTATCGGCTTGAAAAACTAGGGAAGTTCAATGAAAGTGATTATAGACTGGATTCTCGAGTTCGTTTAAGAACTCCTTCCGTTGATAAATTACAGACTGACACAACAGATCGTAAATCTTCACCAATTTCGGAACGGAATAGAGTAGAACAAGAAAAAGAATTGAAACGAGAAATAGGAAACAGGAAACATGATTCGGGTTTTGTTGGAACAGAAGATGATTCTAAAACATACGTACCGGATGTAGTAAAAGATTGTTTCGATAAAATCGATTCCGATATTCGAAACCGAGAAAAGAGCTTATCACCAAGGGACGGCCTTCATATTGAAAGCTTAAAAAGAAGTGAAGAGAAACTTCCAACATTGCTCAGTAGTATAAAAACGGAAAGAATTTTTAACCATACTGAAACATCAATTCTCAGTGACATAGTGGTAAACAGTAATCATGTTGAAATAGACATTATAAAACAAGGAATAAAGAAAGAAGATTTTATTAAATGTGAAACACCGACAAGTAGAAGATTACCCGAAGAGGACTTTTTATTTAATCGTGGACATAACGTGAAATCAGAAACATCTAAAGATGACCACGCGAAAATAAAACTAAACTGTGACAATAAATTAGACCCACACTGCGCTCAATTATTTCATAACTTCGATGCCAAAAATATTATTGGGAATGAAACTCAGACACCAAGTCATTTAAATGCAGCTAATTATTTAGATACTGTGAAAAAAATTGAAATAAAGCAGGAACATAAAAATAATGAAAAGCATAAGGAAAAAACCGACTTAAATATGTCTGATACTTTTAACGACAAAATTGAAAAAGAAAATATGGATCTAGAACATGCGGAAAAGACGAAATTTGTTCCGTCGAATCTTACCGATAAAAAGCATATGGATGCCAAACATCATGACGAAAATTTAAAAAGCGATAGTGAACAACTAAAGCCTAAACACAAAGAACGTTCCGAAAAGGATAAGTATGACTTAGAAAAAGAGAAGTCAAAGAAAAATACTAAAGAAAAACATGACAAAGACCGAAGAAACAGAGACGATTCCAGCAGCCATAAATCTCATACTGACAGGGGAGAAAAAGTTAAAATTGAAAAAGATTTAACAGAAAAACCTGACCGGGATAGTGAAAGAAAGCACGTCGAAGATAAAATACGTCATGAAAATCATAAAAAGGAGAAAGCCGATAGAGACAAAAGGAGGGATGGGATAGAGTGTCATGAGTCTTCAAACAAATCAAAAAAGGAAGAGAAACACAAAACAGAGAGAGTTAAAAAGGATAGTTTAGATAGCAAGCGAGATCACTCAAGGAAAGAACATGACTCCAAAAGCGGTAGGTCAAGAGAAGAAACTTCAAGAGATATATGTCGTAAAGACTCCACTGACTCATCGACTTCAAGGGCTTCTCATGATTCTTGTAAAAATAAAGATTCAGAAAACTTGGAAGGAAAGGAGGAAAGTAAACCAAAAGTGAAATTAAGTAATGAATTTATCACAAAACATGATCTTGAAAAGGATTTACATCAAAAAATTATTGATTCAAAGTCTGACAGTAAGCAAAAATTGAAAAACGAGATAAAGGATGAAAAAGATTATTCTGATGCACATTTAAAGAATAAATCCGATACAAATACGGAACAAAGTTCCAAAAGTAAAAGTGATTTAAGTGAAAAACAAAGACATTACTCTCTTGATTCGTCTGGTATCGACTGTAAGCGTAAAGAGCGTCTTAATTCTTGCTCGAGCTTACCGCCTAATATTGGTCATAAACGAAGATTGTCATCCCAAGATAGTCTTGAATGTCTGAGTGAAGACGTAAAAAAGTCCAAAATT
Organism: Iphiclides podalirius; assembly: GCA_933534255.1. Taxonomy (NCBI): domain Eukaryota; kingdom Metazoa; phylum Arthropoda; class Insecta; order Lepidoptera; family Papilionidae; genus Iphiclides; species Iphiclides podalirius. Next base: position 7,820,936 of record OW152827.1, on the reverse strand, counting down.
GATGTGAAAGGTCCGGAAAGAAGAGATTCAAAAGACTGTCGGGGAAGTGACAGACATAAGACAACAAAATTTAATAAAGGCCATTTTGTAAAAATTATTGAAAGTAAAACTAAAGATGACAAGAAAAGTCAAGTTAAACCACCTGATGATAGTTTTATTGAAAGTAAGGAGAGTGAAAATAAAGAAATATCAGGAGCTATAAGTGATAAAAATAAAATTCTCAGAAAAAGCCCGAAAGAAAATAATATAGATAAAATAGCTGAAAATTCGGTAGGGCAGTTAGATGCATTACAGAATGACTTGGATTTCCTGGCTACTTTAGAATTACGGTCTAGTGAAGAAGATGAAAAACAAAAAGCTCTTAGAAAAGAAATGAAAGAAAAGAAACGTATACAACAGTTGCAACAAATACAAGAATTACAAATGCAACAAGATGCGTTACAGCAAGCGGAATTATTAAATAAACTGAAAGAAGACAAAAAGCACAAAAGTGATGAAAAGAAAAAGGATTTGGTCCGTGAAAAACGTATGTCAACAGATCGTAGGAGTAAAGACGAGAAAAATGACTGTAATAAGCGAAAGAATCGTAAACTTATTCAAAGTACAGATAGCTCTGACTCTGATGAACCTAAGAAACATTCAATCTTTGATATTATTGATGATGAACCAACATACATATCAATGTATGATAAAGTGAAAGCACGATCGTGTAAGAATATGCAAAAACAAGAAGAAGAAAAGCGTCAAGAAAAAATTAAGGCTAAATTCAGTCAGTTAAAACAAAGTAGAGCTAAACGTGAAGAAAAGAAGAGATCAAGTTGGGATGAAGATAGTGATTCAGAAACCGATAGAAGAAAATCAGTCAAAAACTCTATGGATAGTTCTTCGGACGATGAGCAAATTGTTCTCCATAGTAAGAAACGTGAAAAATCTCATGCATCTAGTTTGGATTACGATAAAATAAAAACCATTGATTACTTTAGTGCACCAACTACTGAAGATGACTGTCGTAATAAATTATCAAGAAAAAATTCAAGATCTCGTATTATGTCTGACACATCAGATGATGATAGTTCAAGAAGAAATATTTGTAGAAGTCCTGACTTTAGCCATAAAATAAAGAAAGAATTGCTATCAGATTCAGAGTCCTTGCAAGGTGGTAAGGAAACGGATAGCCATCTTGGGGAGGATAAAATAAAAAAGACATCTCTCCTGAATTTATTTGGCAAATCTGATTCTGATGATCATAAATTAAAATCTCGCGAAGTTGAAGAGGATTACAAAATGCACTATATAAAACCCGGTTGCAATGACCTTTCTTCTGAAAGTGAATCACTTACCTCTAACCGTAATACTTCAGAAAATCGTAAGAAGCATAAAAAGAAGCAAAGGAGGCATAAGGTGTCACATTCAGATGAAGAAATTAAATTGGAGATTAATAATGAGCTTGAAGGCGATATAAAGCACAAAACTTCAGAAAAGTTACGGCGCCACAGCACTAAAAAAGAAAAACGTAGGGATAAAATACGTGAGAGCGTTGATACCGATGACGCTCAAATTAGAGATGAGAAGAGTAAACATAAAAAAGAGAAAAAATCGCCAAATCACCCTTTCGATTTACTGCAAGAATTGTGCCCAAGTACTAAAAAAGATGGAAAAATGGAAGATATATTTGGACCGTTATCCGATGAGTCTGATAAAGAAAGGGACATTCGTAAGTCTTCCAATAATAAGTTAGACTATACACAAGATTTCGATTCTGCTTTATGTAGTACACCGGGTGATAAAGTAGAAGCGTTCCTAAGTTCAGAAGACGTAAAAACTTTCGATAAAGATGATAATAAAAGAAAAAGAGATAGGAAACGCAAAGATAGAAGATATTTACTTAAGGACGATGATAATAGTTTGGATGTAGATGCTGTTAGCAAAGCCATTGAAGCCAGGTTATTCGCGGACGCCGCAAGTCACGAGGAAAATCGTACAAAAACTGGAATGTTTAGTAGTCAAGCTACATCCGAACTAAGTGATCATAAATTCGATGAAAACTCTTTTAAAACAGACTATTCGAAATCCAATGAAAGGCACTATGATAAATTTAAGAAAGAATTCAGAGACAGAGAGAAACGCAAAAAGAAAAAGAAAAATAAGGAAGACCGGCAAAGCCGTCGAGATCACCACCATTTTCACCATAATGATAAAGCTATTAAGTTAGAAGAATTCATAACTTTCGAAAGGACTGAAGAGATATCAGAAACTTTACTTAAAGATATACCTTTACCTGCTGAGATACAGAAAGTGGATCCATTAGGCAAATCCGTTGATTGTAATTCTCTTTCAGAGTCACCTAGTCTCCCTATGTTAACGGATACTGCGACTTTGTTGCTATCGAGTGATAATCAAAAACAGGAGTGTGATTCTACTAAAATTTTAATTGTTCAAACTGAAAATGACGTGCAACATATAAAAACTATAGAGGTGAACGATATACCAATGCCGCCTCCATATAACAATACAATTCAAAATATCAGTGAAGTACCGTTGCCTAAGGACCCTATCCCACCTAATATTGAAAGTAATAAAAAGGAAGCTTTTATGCCCAGTTTTGAAATAGATGATAATGAAAATGCTGTGCGTAGCATATCAAATCTAGATAAAGAAACTGAAAAATCTGTTGAGAAAATTGATCCCCATTCGTGTAAAGTTGATAAAAAACTTGAGGAGAAACCAAGAGCTATTATTTCACAGGAAGAGACCGAGGATGCTGTAGCTGCATTATTAGGGGAAAGTTTTGGTGGTAAAGAAAATACATTCGCTAATTGTTACGAGGAAGTCGAAAGTAGTAATGTTCGTGAAATTGAAATTGAAAGCACTGCTATTGAAAATGAGAACATACCAGAGGAAGATGCAGAGGAGATGCGACAAGCAGTACAGAATCTAAATGCCAGTGAAATGGAAATGAAACCGGATACACCAGTTTCCGATAATGACCTTTTATTGATCGATACCGATACAGAAGAAACCGAAGAAAATACTCAAGATTCTATTGAACGATTACCTGTCAATATAATTGCAACCAATCAATCACTGACTAAAAATTCTAAGGACAACAATCCTCCTAAATCTGAAGAAACCACCAATGTTATTATTTCCAAGCCGAAGCCAGTTGTTGCGCATAACACCAGTTCCGAAAATAGCGATACGAAAAACAAAGAATCTAACATTGCATTTCCCTTGCCGAAAAGAGACACAGCGCAACAGGCCACTTCTACTGCCACACCTGTAATAACATCTTGGACTTTAACTAATAATAAATTAATCGACCCGCATTTGGTAAATAGGCCCTCAAGTCCATTACCATGCAGAGAAACTAATGAAACTAAGCCAACTCATATTTCAACCAATATCGTTCAGATTAAAGCGCCCACCAACCAGATAAATAACTCGTTAAGACCAGTCATAAATGCGACTAGAGTAAGTGCACCATACCAAGTTATTAATCAAATGATGCGTCCTCAGGTTGCAAATATGCAACCACCTACTATAAAAATACCTGAGTCTCATATTCTTTATCAAAAACAACAAGGTATTGTTATATCACCCAGAACAAACTGCGATCCTCGTTTAACTAGTCCAAAAGCGAGTCCTCAAGGAGAAGGCATCACTTCTCCACGCACTCTAACAAATATGGCTATTTTAAGCACATCTCAAAATCTCAACACTGTCGGAATAAGGTCTCCAAACGCATTACATCAAAGGTCTCCAGGACAGGTGACTGTAGTACGGATGCAACAACCACCGTTAAGCCCCATACAAACAATGCATATTCCTGTAGGTGCAAGGACTATGGTTTCGCCTAATAGACCAAATTCGGTGTTAGTTCAAACGCAAGGAGCCCCTATTCATTTAAATCGTTTACCTGTAGCTCCAGTGTTAACGCCAATTTCAAAACAAATTAACGTAAATAACGTTTTGCAGCAGAATAAAACAATCACTGTGAGCAGTTCCTCAGTTATGCAGCAACCGAAGATTATTACAGGAGAGATTAGGAAAAACGAAGTAAGAAATGTTGCGGAGAACCTCAATGAAAATACAAAAATAATTCTATCGCCAACACGCTTACAAACAAATACTAATGCTACGATTATGGCACAGAATCGTTTTATATCCATGCAAAACGCTATGCACGTTGGAAATGTAGGTTCAACATTGCAATTACAAAACAAGATTTTAATAAATAAAAATCAGATTACCGATAAACAAGAAAATCAAACACAGAAATCTGAGCATAGTCATATTACGTTCAATACTAAACCGATTATACATGTAGCGAATGTAAGCCACTCTGCAGCATCAATCATTCAAAGTGGATCAAAACCAGTTATGTGCACACTTCAAGAAGCAAATGCAATAAACAGGGGTCAAGGATCTAATGTGATACATACTCTTAATTCCCAAAGAATGTTAACTACATCAGCATTAAGTAATGTGATACAATTAGATTCATGTAAAATTCCTACATCAGTTTTGTCTGTTGCTGCCATTCGACCTACTACAGTTTTAACCAAGACTGATGGTACAAGTTGCGTGGCTGCTACCACATCCTGTCTGACAAATGTTGTTATGACACCTTTACTATTAACAACTTCCACCAGAGCAAAAACCCCTATTAGAATAAATTTAAAACCCGATATCGATAATTTAGAAAGCACATTTGTGGTACCTATAACTAATAACATTTTACACGATAAAGAAAATATTGTTACTGATAAAAAGGATTCGGTTCCTACAATTACAAGTGGATATGAAAAAGAACAGTTAATGAAATCTCCAGCAACATCAGTCGGGAATATAACTAAATGTGAGACAGATTTCGAGGAGTTGCTTAAAGATAATACAAACGAAATTAAAGTAACTAATGATCCAGAAAAGAAACTTGAAATTAACGTGGGAAAATCAATCACGTTAATAACACACTGCAGAGAAAGAAGAAATAGTGTAAATGTGGTGGATAAATTGGAAAACTCTAAAGTATCGACCCTTGAAGAGACTGTATTGCATAGTGTTGTAATGGAAAAAGACAAAAGCGATAAATGTAATAGAAATCAAAATGATGATCAAGAATTAAATATGTCCGATTCAGTTAATAAAGAAGATAAAGAGCCTGCGGTGATAGATAAGGTTGAAAAAACTGAACCTACTAATAGTTACACAATAAATAATACAAATATGGATGCAAACAAAATCAATAAAACAGATTTAAATAATTTTAAAGAAGATACCTTTACTTACGTTAGTGTTTTACCAAATGCGAAGGAAAATGATAATAAAACTAAAAGTCTGGATGAAAATGATTATTGGTCAGCGAAAGATATCAACATAGAATCAGTAATTAAAAAAGTGGACTCATTATGTAATGATAGCGTGGATTATAATGAGAAAAGGAGTGATATCAAAATGAATATGAATGAAGTAGCTACATCAGTTTTAAAATATCCCGTTATTACTAATAATTACCAAACTGAACCCACAAAGATTATGAAAACACAAGATGAATATGTTATTCATAATACATTGGAAGATCATAACATAGAAAAAGGAACGCCAGCTACTAGAAGAGGTGGCCGGAATTTCAGGGGTAAAAGAGGTGAAAGGAAACAAGAAAGAGTTCAAACTAGGCAAATTTCGAAACCCGCTAGGGGAACTGGGTCTGCCAAACGTGGTAGAGGCCGAGCAAAGGCAGATAAGAAACTAAAGAATTCGGTCAATAATACTGTTAACAATATGCCTGGTGATGTTTATGACTTTCACGAGGACTCTGGTGATGAAACAACTACTTCGCCTAACAAAACTGAAACAAGACCACGGCTAATTCTTACTATAAAAAGTCCACTATCAGGTCAATCTAACATTATAGCGTCGTCCACTCTTACTATTACTACCAAAGATCAATGTAAAACCGAAAAAGTAGTTAAAGACGAAAAAATAGAAAGTTTTCCATCACCTTCGCCGAACACGAGAAAATCAAGAAGATTGCAGGAAAAAGACGTCCAACGTACTACTGTTGACGATGTAATTGATGATGTCATAAAAGGTTCTTCTTTGCAGACTAAAACTAAAGAAGGTAATAAGAGACGCCAAACGAGGCAAGCCGGCCCGAAAGCTGACAAAGCTCAAAACGCCGATACAAGAAAATCTCCCAGAGGCGTCAAAAGAACTAGGGACAGAAGTTTATCGGATGCGTCAATGGAAAGTTGTGATGAAAAACTTAAAAAAGAAGACGGCGCAAGAGACACGAAAATACCTAAAACCGTGGAATCAACCGTTGTCTGCCAACCGGTTTGTGAGCCGGAGCCCGCGCCAATTATAAAAACTAACACACCACCTGTCATCACACAACCGCCGCCGCCGCCAACTCCGACGCCTATTATGAAACCACCTAAGAAGATGATATCGGAAATTAATGCGAAACTGGCGAGCGCATCGGCCACAACGATCATGGGGGCGGCATCTCCGAATGTGGCCGGTGTGCCGGGGGTTCCCGGCGTGGCCGGCGTGCCGGGCGTGGCGGGAGTGCCCGGCGTGTCCGGCGTGCCCGAGCGCGCTGCGCAGCACCAGGCCGACAGGGCGCCCGCGGAGGCCGACAAGCAGGGTATCCCGACTCGCGAGCCGCGCAACCAAGACTTCGTGTCGGCCACGGGCGAGCCCAGCGACTCGAGCTTCGTGCGCCGCCTCGTCGACAACGTGCCCGGCAACATGATGCCCGTGGGCGCCACGGAAGCGACCGACGCGCGCGTGCAATCGCCAGCGCTCCCGCATAGACCACCATCCACACATCGGCCCACCGATCGAGCGACGCCAGTGGTAGTGAGGTAATTTACTCGAAAAATTCTATTGCTAAGATTTATTGTACGGTCAAACTATAATATGATTGACAAAATTTATTTTTCATGAATATCAGAATTCTCGGATGTATGTTATTTATATCGTCCTTACCTATTTCATGTGATTTTTTTTAATTATTTTAGGGGAGGAGACAGCGATTCGGACGTGCGTTGTATATCGAGCGTGGGCGCGGTGAGCAGTGTGGGCGGCGGGGCAAGCGTGGGAGTGGGCGTGGGCGCCGCGGCGGCCGGCGGGTCGCGGATACGGGCCTACTCCGGCGCCGCAAGCTTGCCGCGCGGCGCGCACTTGCCACCCCCACATCACGCAAAGCAGATCGCCGTTGTTGGGCCCCATCATCACCATCATCACCCTGGTGAGCTCATTCTACATATAACGCTTTCCCCACATCACGTGATTAGCCTCCAAGGAGTTTAACTAATAAGTAGCGTTCTCTTTCAGTCTTCAAACACTTAAAGCATTGTAAAACTCCATTATGCTTGTTTTTAAAAAATACTTATGCTACGCATAAAAAGAATGTTTTTTGAAACACTTAATTGATAATTTTTGTGGTATCTCTCATGTCCAGTGAAATAATTTTAACGGAATTGAAAGTATAATTTTTGTTCTGTATTTAGGAGCTGCTTCCCGCGTTACCATAACCAGCGTACCATCAATCAGCCCCCAAGGCCAAATGCCTATGGTGAGTTATAATTTCAAACGTTTATTAGTAAACACAAATTAAAGCAGTAGTCATAAATTTGATGTCTAAATAAATAAAATCTTTCATAAAATGTAATTTTGTTCACGCTATCCGGAATAGTCTGCGGAATTAGTGAGAAGTCCTCCGCCCGCGCATCAACAGACTTCTCCCGTTACCTCGGTATACCACAAAGTAATTAAATTCCATTTGTTCTTACTAGAAATGATGTATGTGACGAATAAGATGTAAACCCATATATTTCTCTACAGGGCGACGGAATGTATCCTCACTTTTCTCACCAACACTATCAGATGTACCAACAACATTTCCGTGCCACTCAGCATGAAAGTCGGGCCACACCTTCACCCTACACCAGGTGAGTTGTGAACAGAACACTTCATAATTATTTAAAAACTTTTTTTAAAAGAGCTATATCCTTATAGTCTGAATTGAAATTGTTTTGTTACGATCTAGGTTGAAGTGTATGTTCTCCTCTGCAGGTCGCTAGAGGCGGAGGGCTCTGAGGCGCCGACGCCGCCGCTGGAGCTGCGGCGGCCGCCGTCGGCGCGCGTGCCTCGACCCACGCACTCGCCGGCGCCCGCGGACCGCTTGCTTCGTACGGCCCCCTTCTATACCTTTCCGACCTTTTCGAAATTTAAAGAACATTGTCTTGTGTACTATTGTAAATTCGTTATCGGGGAAAAACGTTTCATTCGGATCGATCATGATTGGCATGAGATAATGATTTTTAGCACTCAAATTTATGAGTATAATGTATATTACACTCCCTTATTGATAGTCAAAATTCTACCACCGGTTCGGAAAAGAAAGCCACTGAACTAAAAAGAAACGGCGAAAAAAACTCAGCGAGCTATTTTTTTTTGACATACATTGTGTGATATTAATACATTAAATACAACTCACCGAAAATAGATAGGAAATTAAATTAAAATGAAACGGGATGAAATCAATAAATATAGTTTAATTATAATTAGTAAGCATACCAGTGCGTATATATGCTTATGATTGTGGCGGCGCAGTGTGCGAGACCGTGTGCCGTCCGCCGCCGGCGCACAGCGCGCGCCTGCCCGCCGCGCTGCCGCCGCCCGCCGCGCCCGGCCCGCCGCACGCCTCGCAGGTGCCGCGCGAGGCGGACTCCCTGCAGATGCTGCTCAGGGTGAGTTATACATGCCGCAAGGAACACTTCAACGTGCCGATACCTAACCTCCGTATGCGTGTGCAAACTCCCTAAAACACTAAAGCCACGTTTAAAACAAAATTAACATTTCACAGTCTATGATTTGAGCATATGATTTAAGCCTAAAATATGATTTAAGCTTAGAAAATTTAATGTCCCTGTCTGAATTCTCTGTGCACGCCACAGCTTCACGTTGGGGAGGCACCTTAAGAAATGGCTTGCGCTGAGAGCATTTAAGAAGTTGCGCCCCGATTACCTCACTCACACAAACGATATGCAATAGTATAAATAAGTTTACATCCTGTCTCAGTGAGACTGTATGGAGTCTCGGGGGAGCCGGCCAGTTAATACAACAGGCAAAATGCTGCGCGGCTTCCGACCCCTAACTAGGACTTGCTCACAAACAATACGAGTGTTGTGCGCGATTAATGTTATGTTTGCATGTGCATTGCAGCGGTACCCGGTGCTGTGGCAGGGCCTGCTGGCGCTGAAGAACGACGCGGCGGCGGTGCAGATGCACTTCGTGGGCGGCAACCCGGTGGTGGCCGGCGACACGCTCACGGAGGGCTGCACCTCGCTGCTGCGCATCGCACAGCGCATGCGCCTCGAACCCGCCCAGCTCGACCAGGTGCACCGCAAGATGAAGGTGTGTGCAATCATTCAATTTTTATTGTGCCTAATCTCTTCTCTTAAGATGAAACATTAAAATTTGTACAATGAAACGACAAGAAGATTTTCGCCGCTGTGCGAATCGAATCCACGTCATGGCTATACGCAAGCGCGTTTAGTATCAAGTTCAAAAAGTACACTGATCAAATGTCAAATACTCCTGTTGGTTTCTGGACGCTCATCAAATGGAAAAACACACATTGGTAAATTAAAAATTCAAGTAGCCATTGGAAATGCTTCTGTAAAATAAAAATCACTTAACAGAAATATATTGAGAATATTTTGATTGCATCTAAATACTCTGTCTAAAAACAAACTTCTCATCGATATAACAGCTGGAGAGCGAGCATTGCATCTTATTGGCGCTGCCATGCGGCCGGGATCACATGGACGTACTACAGCAGTCCAACAATCTCACCAACGGCTTTATCACCTACCTGCAGCGCAAACAAGCTGCTGGAATCGTCAACGTCGCTCCACCAGGACACCAACAAGTAAGATCGTCTACACACCATCATAGTGACCAAAGAGGATTGCTTTTGTCATTTATTTATTTTGGATTACCACCAAAATTACATGTTCACAGAATTAAATAAACACAAATTTTGTGGCAACAATTTACTCGTAAACTCAATGATAGTTCGTCACATCATTCAACAAGAGTATTTGTCGTACTCATGGTATAATCGTATTTGGCTAATCTAAGACAAAAGAACGTAACACAAATATAAAAAAATAAGTAAAGTATTACAAAAAACAAGAACAAAATAAAAATAAAGAAACAAGTTAATGTTAATGTTGTTATTCAAAAAGCGAAGTCAACTCTCTTTCACCGCTATGTTCATAATTTTAATACATTTTTTAATTTTAAAAGTATTAAAATTACCGGTGAAAAAGACGATGGAATTGTCTTTCCTTGAATATTATTGGTAATATTCCACTGTACCTTGGTATGTACATTGGTAAAATGGAGTGGTGGGTTGGGTCCGGTTTAAATTGGGCTGGAGCACTTGAAAAAGATACCGCGGTAAACGAGAGGGAGTTTTAAAATACACCTAGCTCAACAATTCTGGTTTATCTATGGTCCCGTCTGTGAGCAAGTTTAACATAAATGTTTGGAGTCGATTAGTATACGATATTCTTTTATTGGGTCCAGAAAAGATTTGTGTGAATGTTCTTTGCATACTCATAATACTCTACTCGATATTTGTATATTTGGTAGCTTCGGTTCCAAAGACTGTACCATACTCAAATTTGCTTCGAACTAGGCTTGTGTAAAGAATCTTTTTAGTTGCAAGTTTTTTTAAATGGTTTAGAGTTCCGGAACACAAAACCTAGCATCTTGCATGCAGATCTGCAAATATTATCAATATATTATTTATTTATAATATATTTGTAAATCTGCAAGATATGTATATTGCAGAAACTACATTACAAAAAATTGTATTCACCATAAATAAATACCCAAATCGCGCACATAATCCAAATTCTGAAGTAAGATATTATTCACAATATATTTAGCTCTTTTGCAAGTTTTAGATCGTCTGCGAAAATATAATATTTTGAGTTTTGAACTCAGTACATAATGCCTTATTGAATAGTAGTGGTCCTAATATGGATCCCTGGGGTACTCCCGACGGGGCATCGTATATTGCAGATCTGTGACCCCTTTATTGACAAATATTGTCATATATATTACTACTCCTTATTTATATTATAATCATAATCTTAGAGCTAGAAGAAAATAACTTAAATCTAGCTTTTGATGGATTCGACAAACCTTTGAGTTTGAGTTGGGTTTTTTTCTTTATAACTGTAGCAAAAGGTGGTCTTAACATAACTAGGTTCTTTAAGCAAACCTTAACAACGCGACTACTCTCTGGTATAGGATGTAGAGCTCCTGTCGTTCCGGAAAGTAAAAAATGATTTGTTCCATTCAGGCCGTGTACACAGTACACATCTTCCCATCGTGTGACTTCGCGAACGAGAACTTGAACCGCATCGCACCGGACCTGATGCACCGCGTGGCCGACATCGCGCACCTGCTCATCGTGATCGCCACCGTATGAGGGCGGCGGGCCGGCGCCGCCCGCACTGCGACGCAGCTCGGCCACGAGCGAAGCCCGACAGAAGCGCTCCAACGGCCCCAGAGGCCCGTTGACAAATGCGCGAGAATCAACAACCACGGACTGTAACACTGAAAACTCGAATTTGACTCAATGTTCGCCCATAAAGACTTTAGACGACTACGTTTATAACGCATTGTAAATACGGCCAGGTTGTGAAAGTTCGTTTTATTTCTTACGTTAGTTTACCGACCTGGCGAGCAGCCGCTGTGGAAATGTTTGATACTAAATCGATTGGTTCGTTAGGAATTGTGTCGGAATACCTCTACAAAACAGACCGCTCGTATAGTGATGTAACGTTTAGGATATTTATTGTTATCGCGTAGTTTGGCGCTGGCCGAGGCACGCTAACTCGCGCCTTTGTATAAAGTTTGGGGTAATGTGTGAGCCGCGTCACTTAAATTAAGCATTAGACGTAAGGTATAGCTTTGTAAAATACTTTTGTTATGGTCGACTGGGTTCGGCGCTATTCGGAGTTTAAATTTATAAAAGTACGGTAAAAGCAGTCAGTTAATGAATAAAATATATTTAATTTTGGGTTTCGATTAGATGAGTGGCAAATCTGTCGAGCATTTTTAATTGTTAGTGTAAATTGTTATTTTGTTTTAAGCCTCTAAGTCTAAAGTAATTTAAATTTTGTAAATACTGAATCTATCCATAACTAAAGGTCGATTTATAACATTAGGTCATTACGGTAGGTAATGGACAATGATAACTGGGTCGAATGATAACTGTTAAATTGTAAAGAATACTATAGTTAAAAGGTACGATTATTAAGTAAGAAAAATACACGTGGAAAATAAACTGTGATTCTGACTTTTTAAAGTAGGCTTGTAGGTAGTCTTACGGCGTGTGAATTGCAAATGAGTGTGTAAAATGAGACACGGGCGGCGTCGACAACCCGCAAACTTATGAAAATTCTCCACGGTATTGAAACTTCACAGTTAATAAGTAATGCGAGTGCTGAAATAAATTTATAGGCACTTTATAACACATTGAAGAATTAAATAACAGGATAATGTTTAACCTTGTTATCTTTAAATAATTTAAAAAGTTTATAGTAGATACACATAACATTTCTTTCGGAACTCAATTATAGTCATATCCAAATCTAAATTTGCGATACTGTGTCCAACTGCTTAATTCATTCCAATCGTAGACCGCCCCGCTGTTGTTTTATTCTTATTTTGGCTTATTATAATAATCCGTTGGCGCCGCTTTGATTAATTTCTACGTATTCATTTATCACTAACGCATTACTTGTTTTATTTGCCAAACTTTTCCACAGTGAAAACTCGTACCCACTCACTAATTGTTTTATTTAATTAATGTCATTGTACTTTCATTATAACTGTATAGAAATGCATAAACTAACAATATTGTACTTCTCATAAGGTTGTCTGCAACTGTCTGCATCATTATCAACTAACTCGCGCAAACCTATTCGTTCTTAGCGCATTAACAATAGGCTAATCTAACTCCCGTGCGATTCTATTCATCAGCATCTCGCATTGTATAGTTAGATAACTGTGCGGCGAATGTGCCGTACGTGAAACAAAGTACAAAATATTTTATGTATTGTAATTTTATATGTACGATATAGAAAATAACAGCACAGGTAAAGCATTATGTATATTCTTTTTAGGATTTAATCTATAGGTGTATGAATATGATATTGTTTGTCATGTTTCCGTCGCAAACAGTTCTCGACTTAGCTAGGAAGAGCACTAACGAACTCGTTACTTCGTCCATTAATTTTAACATAATTTTACTACTAAAATGGATATGGATGCCCAAATGTAAACTCTATATTTATTCTTATTTGAATTCCTTATAAAGGAACATGGTGTAAATAAACCTAAACAGATCATAGAATTTCAGTATTTAGACGCGAAAAAGTACGAGGTAGAACACGTGCAAAAGTAACAAATTGTAGAACACGTGCAAAGTAACAAATTGTATAAAATATATTTATCGCAGGCACGTAATGATATCATTTATTATTTTGTGACGTCGAATGTTCTTATTTATGACACAATAAACGACAATTTCCTTTTTGTCGTATTATGCTATGGCTAGTATTGTCTTTTTGCGATAACGAGCTATTAATTGTCTTATAAATATATACATTCGATTATTATTATGCTCTTTCAAATGTCAATTATTGCTCACATTCAAATATTTTCATAAAATTTTTCATCTATGGCCATCTTGTCACTAATCATACATGCAATTGACAATGATTTTTCTGTCAACGGAGTTAAGCCGTAATATATGTATATATGCAGACTTATATAATGCAGACTTGATAGTTATATCTAGTTAGTGATGTGAGAAGTATAATATAGTTTTGTTTAAAAGCTACTTTCGAAACCGAAATACAGAATATACCCCACTTTAGAGTGTCTTCGATCATTATTAGATACGGACACCATAAAGTCGAAGTTTAATTATAGACAATGTCGCTCTATCCCCAAGTTGTAATCGAATTTGTGGACAGAACGACATACGAGAGTAAGTTGACAGGAGGCGGCTGATGCCGGTGTGCGAGTTGATAGAGTTTAAATATTTGTAAAATTAACATTTGATCTCAAGTGTGCAGCAAAAGTGAAAGTGAGCGCTAGACTGTAATATCGCATCAGCCGCGTCCCAACGCCACCACTTCATTGATTTTAGTTGTAGCAGAGCGTAAGTATATAAAAATATTGTGATCATATTTCTACTATAAGTTTAAAATGCTAGGATTAGATGTAATTGTATATTTTGTACATATTGAAAATAGTATTGTATCTTTACTTCCCTTATCCAAAAAAAACCCAGACTCCTGCGTGTTATGTACCTCCTACCTACCAATACTATTAAAAAAAACATTACACAAAAGTGTTCTTATTTGTTATCCCTATTTCTTTTCTATAAACACTAAAATATATTTTACTTATTTTTTAATGAATATTCAGTGATGATATACTTGCTGTGAAAATAATGCTTTGGTTTATTCTTGGGAACATGGAGAGTGGTTCAAAGAATTAATTCACAAATTATCATGTAAGTGTTGCAAAGACATAATACATACACATTTCTTTGGTTGTTTAGAATTCTTACTTCCAAAATTATAATATATTTTATGAAACTACAAATTACTCATAATTATAATGAAACAAAATTTTTCCTCTATTACATTAATATAGTAGTTGAAACTGACACAGGTAGAAGGATAAAACACTGCAGTTGCACGGTTTGTCAGTAAGTAGTACTTTTATAACGAATTAATCTTCTAGAATAATTTTGGAATACTCTATCAAAACTAATTATTATTGGTTTATATGAATAAACTTCGCCATTAGAATAAACAATGTATTCAAATTCATGAAGTAAAAAAGTATAGGTGTAAAAGATGTTTGTGATCACTTTTCAAAAAGGTTTTATTCCTAGCTTTGATAAAACACATACCTATACTTGATACGGTATGGTGATGGCCAGTAGTAAATTCACTAAACAAAACAAAACAGTAAATTATAGGGAACGTCTCTGTGCTGTTTTTTATCGTTCTTTGAATCGTCTCGTTTAAAGACGACGACTTCTGGCCTCCCGAACAAGTCGGGATTCCGAAGACTTCAGTACCATAGACAACATACACACTGCGGCTAATTATACAGAGACCAAGTATAATCTGCATTTCTGTCTAGCGTATGTGATCTATGAGAAAGCCTTCGATTCTGTCGAAATTCGGGCGGTACTACAAGGTCTTCAACGGTGCCAAATCGACTGTCTGTATATCGAGGTTCTGAGGTGTTTGTATAACATCCGTCCATGTACAGTCCAGTAGAACAAAACCTGTCCAATTGCAAGGGGTTAAGAAAGGCTGATGTATATCTCAGAAACTCTTTACCGCTGCATTGGAAGATGTTGATGAAGATACTGGACATTTATTAAGATCAATGGTAAATACTCACCTTCATTTGCCTTGGTACTATGCTCAATAACCTCAACAGTCTTCCAACGGGTGAACTCTTCAGATGAACATGGACAAGACGAAGATCATGTCTAATGTCCATGTCACGCCTATACTATACCGGTTGTCTTTGAGAGCACTGTGTTGTTGACGAGTATGTTTACCTAGGCCTATCGTAAGTGCGACGGGTTGTGCCCACGTCAACTTTTGGTCGACGCAGAAGCAGATACTCACCACCCACGGGGTGCTTTTGGGAGTACCTAAATAGGATTGAATGCGAACTAACGACGATGCGAACGAACCACTGTGGAGGGGATCGGTACTCGGATTCTGGTCCAGAGTATCACAGTCGCAGTGGTGGTTGCGCTGGCAGAGAAATCAACTTGGATGAAGCTGGTCTCCTTCTGCGAAAATTTCATGGTCCACAAAGAGATCATCGAGCGAGATCGGGTGATGGCTGAAACAGACATTCCGCTCCGTCGGCCCGGTAATCTTATTTTTTTTTAAATATTTAGGTCACCGTTTTACACAGCGTACTAGATAACTGATAAACATACTTAAATATACTTTTCTTTTTGTAAATATATACACATTATACATATATAAACACCCAGACACTAGAAAAACACTGTTCATCACACAATATTTTTCCAGTAGTGGGGATCGAATCCACACCCTCTAGCGCAGGAGGCAGATACACTTCCCACAACGCCATTCGGGTCGTCAATCATAGAATAGGACTAAGGTATTCTTTGCCTGTCGTAAAAGGCGACTTAGTGTCCCCTATAATGGGTTCACGGACTAGCATCAGTACGAATAGAACTCATGTTATCGCAAGATTGTGGGGAAATCGGGGAAAGGTTTTTCAATCTCCGAGGCGTGCAGTACCGAGAGATAGCGATGCATTCTGTTGGAGATCCGTCCAAACGTACAGAAGGTTGCCACTGTGGGTTTTAATGGGTAGGAGCCCCATATAAATTTGTCTTTTGTTGGATGACAGGATATTTTTGAGGATTTGCCCGAGATACTAAAAAAAATTCAAAACTGGCAAGTATAGCGTTAACTAGGAGAGGTCTATTTCTAGATGTGGACCAACAATGTCTTATAATGATGAAAATGTGTGCTTATTTCTGAGTTTCGGTATTTTAGTTACTTGAGTATGTATGAAGATGTGTAGTGAGCTGTAGGATTGTAAGTTGAACATCATTTATAGATGGTACCGCTGGATTGTTGATAATACATCCACGGAGACCATTGGTTCTTTTTTTCGCATAACAATTTATTAAATATTTTTTTGAACTTTTTGTCCTTTTATCCCTGTTTTCAGGGAATGAAAAATATCATTCGAATATGACAGTAAATTTCGCCGCAAAATAAAATGTTATAATAGCTCGGTCGGTAATCGGGCGGCCCCAAAACATACAGCCGTGGTTCGTATCACGATCATTTACACACTTATTTTTTTTACTTTTTTTTCTATACCAGATCATTTTCTTTATTTTTTATTTTTTTTATTTCCAAAATACATAATTTACAAAAAAAAACAACCGAGCAAAGGTCCTCCAGGTACTATTTAATAAACTTTGGATGCTAGCTGAAAAAATAAAGGACTAAAAGGGATTTTAAAGAATTGAATATGTTTAGTATTCCATTTAATTTGCTCCTCCTAACATAAATTTAAACCAGCTTCCTTAATCATAAGATTATATTCATAATTAAAAAAAAAAACTAAATGTGTAATTAAATAACTGTTAGAGAACCTTATAGGTACACATTAATTCGTAGAAAACTGAATGCTTCATAACTTAACTTAATGTGAAACAAACACTTAAATATATTATGTTAAATGCTTTTAAATAAAAGACAATTGACCCATATTAAAAATCTTACATCGTAAGACCATAATTTCATCATAATTTTCTTTTTGGCTACATTAAAACATGGTACACACCGCCTCTAATGCTATCCAATTTAAACCTTACCTCTAGACTACAACTCTTTTAAAAATGACTATGTTGGAGTTATGCTTTGACTCCATTTGAGTGGCTATGAAGATTTCTACATCAAAACAAAATAGTAAGTTTAAGATTTTATCGTTACGTATTTACTATATCTCCTGCTTGTTTAAAAGTACTAATGTATTTGTATTTATTGCTTGATAATTGATATGAATCGAACTCCGTAATAATCTATCGGTATCTATCACTCCGATAGGTAAGTAAGACCTTTCAACATCACATGGCTGGCATCACATGAAGTAGTCAGCGCCTAAGGCGCTTCTATAAGTATTTCAATATGCGGCGTATATTCGTTTTTAGAAATTTCATCGTGGCAATCCTTGCTTTTTAACAGCCTTGTTTCATCATTAGATCGGCGAGTTTGAAGATTCGTAGAAAGCTGAATGCTTCGGGCTGTTCAGACGTTGAGGCTGAAGTTGAAGCTACAGGCTCCGTCGGCTGCGGCCGCTCTGTTGTCGAACGAGTAGGCGACTTATTGCTAATCTTCTGATGTTCCGGTGACTTTTTCAATGCCGGTGACGTCATTCTAAAAACAAAAATATTTAACCATTATTACACAAATTTTGTTCAACACTCAACTTGAAATATCAAGTTCCATCTAACTTATTATTCACTTATTCAATACTTGATATTTTTGGGTTGAGTTCATATATAAGAATGTTAGTTCATATATAGTAATGAGAGGCATAAAGGTAGGTCCGGCTGGTTAAAGATATTAAAGACAATCATAGTAATCGAAGTCAATAGATTGATCAATTGAAAACATCATAAAAGGCGAACACAGCGCAGCCCGCCGGCCGTGACCCAGATTGCGTAATCATTTGTCAAATCAGCCATTTTGAAACCGGATGTTCGTGGTACCACAATTTAATATCAAAACACATATGCATGAAACAAACACTAGAATTGGGAGCCAGTGACTATTAAAACTATTTGCTTGAGGTTTTATAAATGAGGCTTTGCGAGTATCTATTACACATAACGACTGGCCTGATACTAAAACATTGTAGTACTTGGATGACAGAGCTTTGCTCTATTTTTTGTTCTCACGAGAGAAGGAACATGGAAAAAAGGGATAAAATAAAAAACAAGATCATCTGGACTCGAACCGGGGTCTTCTGGCTACGGGACCGGCCGATTTCCCACCTGAGCTATTACTTTGTGGTAATTGGTGGAGAAATTTACCTTCGTATTTTAATGATATTGCAGCAGTTTTTCATAGCCTGAAAACATGGATAAAACTACGCTTTCTAAAAATGAAACCTAGCTAGATCAGTTTATCGCCCCCGAAACCAGCATGCTATATTTTACAAAAGTCGTTGGAGCCGTTTCCGAGATTCAGATTATATATACAAGAATTACTCGTTTAAAGATATTATAATAATAATAATAGTGAAGGAGTAATTTTCCATATCGGTTTCAAACAGTCTGGCGCAACTAGGAACAAAAAATTTTTCTATGGACTTTACGCGGCAAATAATGGCGGACATTGCTATCACTCTCCCTCAATGCGGTTTCTCTTTCTTGCAATACAAGAAGTGCCATGTTGTTTGTCAAAACTTAATTTCGCACCGCGTATTTTGAATGTAAATGCTTATTTCATTGTATATTTAAATTGTCTAGAGTAAACTTTCTCACGAAAACTAATGACAGGTGATCAGAGTTGTAATTTTAATTCAAAATGCCAAAAAGACGGTGACCTATGAAATTGGTGAAAATCGAGCAAGTCATTCGAATCTTGAAAAAAGGATGTTTATGGCGAGATTTCCCTTAGATGAAGCCCATATAAGCACTTAAATATAATACTTTGCAGCCATATGTAAGTAGAGCAGACTAAGAACAAAAAAAATTAACAAATGTATCTCATTTAAATTGTGTGCTAGTGATGTACTGCAACTGTAATATCCACATATCGATAACTATGTTAATGTTTATAAAATAAGATGTATATAAAAAAAATAAGAAATAAAATGTTGCGTGAAATAGTAGGGGCACAAAGTTTACACATATTTGAATGGTGTGCCTACATAAATGGCCAAGGATCGGAATAGGTGAATTTTGCAGGGTTTTGAAACATAATCTCTGTAATATTGATACGTCATATAATTAATTTCGTGCGCTGAGTATGCAAGAAAACTAAAATAATTTTTGGATTTTGATTCTATTTTTATATTTCAATTATTTCCAGACTCGTGTACAGCAGGACAACAGCTGTTGGCTGAAGAAACAAGAAACAAATTTCATTTCAGTAATAAAATTTTATTTTAATTGACAGAAACCGTTTTTTATCTTATTTCTGGTCCGTATTAAAGACCAATCTTCTACCAAATATCCCCTTATCAACATTGGACATAAATACGGACTCGATGCTTACCTACTAAAATTAATAAAAAAATATTAAGTTGAAACCTCGATTTCTACCTAGTATCTTTTATCGATATCGATAAGAAGCTAAGCTAGCTTGGTTAAGCACTATTTGGCTCGTTACGTTGGTACTCTTGTTGTTTGACATCTTTGTGGTATTTTTGTGGTATGGTTGGTATTGGAGTGCCGCGTAAACTGATATTTTTGGCTAGTATGGGAGTCCCGTCTCTTAAACGTAGTGATTACATTCTCTTTGGTTTCAAACTTCAGTATAACCGTAATACTAGACAAGTTCTTTGTCAATGTAATGCTTACCTTGTCGACACAAAAGAATATACCGGATGTACCAGGTTACATTTGTTTTTTCTATGTGCCGACAACCGTAAAAGGACGATTTAAGCGTTAATGTAATACAATGTAAGCGAAAACTCATACATTATTCCAACACTGGATTGTTGACGTTATGTCATTTATGTCAACAAGGTACTTAATGATTAATTAAAAAATGTTTACATTTATAATTATAAAAGGTTTTTTCAGTCTAAGTAATGTAAAAACAATAATGCATTAATTTCAACGATCATTCGCAACACAAAATGCAATTTACAGTTCCTGCTATAATTTTACCTAAATTACAAAAAAAAAGTGTGGACGTTAAGACTACTTACATAATATTTACTCCGTCATGCCATTCACAGACACAACCTGAGGAACATTGTCACCGGCTTACCGTTATTGAATTTAGATAAGGCATTTCATAATATATGCATAATCGCGTTTTTACAAGTCGACGACCCAGTACGGTGGTCGTTGGTGGGCGGCAGATCTTTGACCTACTTTGACTTTCGTCAGATGCTCTATCGCGTAACATTGCGGAAAATAGGAAACGAGGGCACAATGAACTATATGGCTTTTTTAAAAGTTAATTATTAATATTGCGCCCCAAAACTGCATCGCATTATTAAAATTCAGCAAAACAGTAAAAATAAGTACATAATTTTTGTAGATTTAATAATTAAATATTAAATCATAATATAAATGCCAAACTTTTATACAGAGCAATATATAAGTACCTTTAAGTGCACGAGTAAGAATTTTATTTTAATTTAAAATAAATTTGTTCCCACGGAAAATATGTTTCCTTTACGATACCTATAGTGCGTATGTCATATGTGTATTATATTATCAATTTAAAAATCCAAGTTAAATATAAATTCATCATTATATTACACTATGAAAGATTATAATTATGTACAAAATAAAACTTTTTTGCTAATTTGTAAACTTTGCCTTGAAGTAAACTTATACAATATTTAGTATTCAATAAATAGGGTAATACGATTACTCACGTGACTGTATAGATACAGTGTACTGTATTGACAATTTTTATTGCGATTTCAGTATGTTTGATGTTAAACAGTCAGTTGACCTATTTTCAGCACCGTACGTACGTCCGCGCGTCACAGCACTTCTACTCACTTTGCCCGAAGTTTAAAAAGAATGCTTAGCAGTGACCATAAAATATAAATGCTTATATCAGGCTTAACCGACTCGCCGTGATGTCAGAACGAACAAAATTTATTATTTAGAAAATCGGGTTGACGCGGTCGTCCATAGTGACAAACGCCAAAACAATGAACCAGGTTATTGTATTATTGTATTGTGACTAATGCTATTACAACATATATTTAGTCGATAAGATTAGTTCGTTGTTATCGATATCGAAAGCGAAAATATTTTAACTATTAGGCCAATAAGTAGTGTTATTTTATCTATTATATTTTATTTTAAGTATTACATTACTTTGTTTATATCTATGTTTTGTATTACTGTTATTACATTATTTAACGAGGTTAATAACATATTTTATGAAAATTAATTGTATAGCATTGTGCATATTATTATGTTGTAATTATTTTAGGAAGATTTGCTGACAACGGTATATCACAATACTCGTACAAACTAATAAAACAGTGTGGTTAAAATAGATTTATTAAATTTATTTCGTAAGAAGCCTGGTAATATTCCAACAGCAAAATTATAAACAATTCAGTAATAAAAATTTAGAACACGCGCAAACCATCGACCGAATACCGGGTGCTGACCTCAATCCTTCTATATCCCACAAAACCAACGTATGTTGTGTTATACGGATAATTTAACCGGTAATATAGTTATTTTTTAAAAATTCTATTATCGGAGGTCTTAATTCATCATTTAAATGAAAAAAGAATATTGGAAATTTGAAAGGTGGATTGACAACATATAACAAGTTATGTAGTAAAATAATTTTTGATTAGATAACTGCTTATTGACGCCAAGAAATATACTTATATTTCACTCGTAATAAGAAATAATACATTTCGTTACCTTTTTAAAGTAGCGGTTAGGACAGTGTAATCAACACGTTCAACGCGACACGTCAAAACAAACGTTTTCGGGAAATATTTCGAGGAGAATGTGCTATGCATAACGGGTGGGACGACGACGCGCCGATTTCCCGCGCCTGTGCGCCATCGCCCGCCGAACTGCGCAATTACACTTTCGTATACAGTTCCTTACATTTGACGTTAATTCATAACAGCTTTTACTTTCCGTTGGTGCTGAGACACCTTTGCATTTCAAATACAGAATGGACAGCTGTACCTTCAGGTGTTTTTTTTTATTTTTATCTTCATCGCAACCGGTTACAAGGAGAATAATGTGATAACCGGACTTTTGCAAACTCATGCTGACCTTTTGTTAAAAAGCTTTCATTCCATTTTATTTATTCGTATACGATGACATATACATCTTGCACATTATATAATTGACGAAGACATTCGCAAGTTACGTAAGTTAGGGGACGGTATGAATAGAAATGAAGCAAGCGCATGCGCCCTGGGTCCTTGGTATTAAAAGGTCAATCCTATTCAGTCCATAACAATGTCTCTACTTTTATATGCTTCTATACTTATTAATGTGTTATGATGATATGAACTTCTAAGTATATGTATGTAGGTACATACAAGGGCGGATCCAGGGGGGGGGGGTCATGGGGGTCATGACCCCCCCCTGGGCTGGGTCCACGACCTAGGTAGACAACTAATTAAAATTGTTAAATATAATGTTTTTATATATTTTTTCCCACAGTATAGATTTTATGTATATAGTACCTTCAATATTTAATTAAATTAATATAATATTTTTAACCGACTTCAAAAGGAGGAATTTCTCAATTCGATTGGTATATTTTTTTTCAATGTATGTACACCGATTACGTTGAGATTTATGATCCGATTTACGTGATTCTTCTTTATAGTTTGATGCAGAATAGTTGCCATTTGGTCTCATCAAAATTTACCATAGTTTGGCCAAGTACTTTTCATTTTATGAACATTTTTACAATATTTTAATGTTAAATCATCAAATCAAATCTTGCAAATTAAACTTGATTTACTTCCCGGTTACCGGTTGAGCTGAAATTTTGTATACATGTGTAAGTCGCGAGACAATGCAATACTTTTATGACATGGTGGTAATCTGGTGATGGAGCTGGAAGCACGCTAAAGAAAATTCGAAATGAAACGACAGAGCCTCATCGCGTTTGGGTAAATTTGAATCGTATTGACGAGTATTTTGACTTTCATTGGTAACCAGGATCTGATGATGGAGCTACATCTTCAGCTGTCCATGGACATATGCATAGGGTTTTTTTTATGCGAAAGTTGCCAAACGAGCAGATGGTTCACCTGATGTTAAGTGAATACCGCCGCCCATGGGCACCTGCTACACCCGAGGGTTACAGATGCGTTGACAACCTTTTGAAAATTGGGCTCCGGCTACCTCACTCACCAGACGAAACGCGAGCTGGAATGTGGCCGTAGGAACTCAGTAATTAAGGAACACAACTGCGTCGAGTATGATTCGTCTTAATGGGTGGACCGTTTTGATGGGTGGTGAGATATGGTGGTTTAGTGGACGTGAGTATGCGAGACCATCTTTGGGAAATAAAGTTTGTTCGTTCCGTTTGTTATGAATGTGGTGGATTCTGCCTCTGATTAGATGGATTAGAAGCGCTGAATATTATGAATGAATGAATGAATAAATGACTGAATAATAGTTTTTTGGTATTTATGACATTTTTTTATGTGGAGGATGTAATTTTATTTGGTGTACGGCTATTTTAAGAGTTTTCATTTGGGTTGATTATATATTATTATTAACCCGTGTCCCGATAGCCCGTCTTAGGCTACTTGTCATTGAAGTGGAGCCAGCTTGCGGAGTAGAGGAATAGAAAATATTATAATATATAATACATAATAAATAAATAAAAGAAATTCCAAAAATAAGTAAGCCTACCAATAGCTACTTAAAAAAATACTATACAGGGTGGCTTTTCTAAGTGTATCCATTTTTTTTTATTAAATACTAAACATAAATAAAGTTATATAAAAAATTATAAATTATTTAAAATCACTCGTAATTAATTAATTACATTCATTTGAACTTATCTCAGAAAGTGCGTGATTTATGGGCAACTCATTTATTTTACGCGCGATCATTCATAACTAACACGCACATCAGTTCGTTTCAAAAGTATACGACGCATTTATGTATGACTACCGCATTGTCAACAAGTTTGTTGTTGTTTTTAGGGAACAGAATGCAATTTTTTTTTTAAGTTTGTTTTTATTTCAATAAACGATTATACTACCGAGTCTGAACCTCCTGTGTGAATTTGGGCACCTTTATTAAAGCCACCCTGTATAATATAAGATAAAAAGCAACGAAATGTTACGAACAGTAACGAAGGTATGCCCGAACATACCTACATAAAAAATATAAGCAACCGAATTGATAACCTCCTTCTTTTTGAAGTCGGTTAAAAATAAGTACCTACTTTTTACTTGTATCAATGATTGTAAAAATTAAATTATAACTTCTTATTACTTGACGACTACGTGACCCCCCCCTGGCACCAAAGCTGGATCCGCCCTTGGGTACATATAATGTATTTATAAGTTAGTGGAGAAAGATACTTATTAAATTACGTACGTTTGTTTATGTTTTAAATATATAATAAGTAAATTATTTACAGTCACAAGTAATCGCTTGTTTCAAATAAAAAAATGATGCCATAAAGTGTGTAACATACAATATACCATAAAATAGTTTAATTTCACCATTAGTACTTTAACCTAGCTTGGGAAAAACTTGGCTGTGCTCATTTGGTTTTCCGGCTATTAATTCATAATTTCATACATTTAATATTTTGTTTGGTATTATTCATAGTCACAGAACGAATATATGATTTCCTAGAGTATTGCAGTTTTTGCAGTACTGCAATATTGCAGTATCAAATTATATCCCATGTAATGTTTATTTTCATATTACAAAAGATCTTTCCTAACTCAAAATTGAAGTATTTGGTAATAAACGAGGAAATTAAATGTTTTTTTATTGGGATCTCGTAACAATTATACTTTATGTTTAAAAATAGCGCTAGACCTGAATGACAATTTTTTATAATACTGCCCTCTGACGATCAATTCCGTAACCGAGAAAATAAAAAAGAAAATTGGAATATATTATGGTTTTCCATCTTTGCTAGAGGTTCCTTTTTAAGCGGTCAGATGGCATAATATAAAAATCCTATAACTTAATATTAGTCATGCATATACATATGAGTTTTTTATTACTGTTGGTTACATTTGTTGAATAATTTTTTAAGTGTTGATTTTTCATGTACTGGTTTGGATGTGTTGATTCCATTTGCTCTAAGACTTGGTGATTTTTCCTGTTTTAAAAACTAGGTACCTGTAACTATCCTATTTTTCATGTGCTTCTAAAGGTTTAATTATTTTAGATGAAATAATTTTCTTTATTAAAAAACCTGTGAAATGTAGTACGGTGTTAGACAGGCCCCTTTGACAGCTATTTCGGAAGAGGTCTGCGGGTAGTCTACCCACAGACTCAGGAGAGAACTACGAAGTTAGTGTTCAACAATGACACATGGTTACAGAGTAAACTTATTAACCACAGTAACTGCAATCGAAATAACAAAAACAGCCTCACAACACAAATACAAAAATCAATAATCATCGCAAATTCCCAAGAGAAAATAATTAAGTGCGGCTGGATAAAATCACACACAGGGTTAAGAGGAAACGAAACAGTCGATAGAGCTGCGAACAATTCTATAATTTTATGGCATCTTTCCAGTTGCCATTTTAAAAATACAGAAAAGACTGTTCAAATTATTGATTCCTCCTGTACAGAAGATAATTTTGTGTGCAGATCCTGTTGTCTGTTTCGCAAGGATCAGATTAACCCTGTACCGTGGTCTCAAAGAGTGACGAGTCTGATGTATTGTGGTTACATTATTAAGAGAATCTGTTTCCGTATTATTCTTAGCCTAATATTCTAATTAATTCTTCTGCCTTCAATCTTCATTATTGTAGAACAACATTTCATCTCAGCTTTTAATATACACTTTATTTGAGAAGCAAATTTTAACTTGCGTGATAGATACTCTACGTGTGTATAAAATATCCACGCGCCCATGTGAGCGGTATAACTACTACCCAGAATTCAAACACAATTCTCAGTGTTTTATCGATTATAGTGTCGATTATCCTCACCGCGCCGAAAATCTCGACATGTAATCTACTTTGTTTTTATTGTATTTTTAGCAATAGAACTTTTTTTATAAAATCATTTAATATAACTCCAAGAGATTTTATATGATTTTATAAAAAAAGTTGTCAGAGAATAAAACATACCATTACGGTCGATAATTATAATACGATGATAATACTTGCCGGTAATTATTAAAAATTCTTTATTTAATCATTATAATCGTAACATTTCTATTCAGCGATATTTGGAGATTCTTATATTTAAAGTTCTTTAAATATGTAATGTTTCTCAAAAATCCACTTATAAATATTATTTAAATATTTTTTTTTTCTAGTAGGAAATGTGTTTAGTATAAATTGTAATGTGTATATTTTACCTATAAATGTCTTAAAAAGAATCATTTGGAATAATAGCTAGTTATCTGTATAATTGGAAGTACCTACCTGGAAGACCGGTTTGTTTTTTTTTTTTTTTGTAAATCGTGTATTTTGGAAATGACATTTAGATACAAATTACTGAGTAATGAAATATGCATCATATTTTTCGATCTTACCGACCTAATAATAAAAAAATATGAAGTGGTGTTTTTCACAAAAGAAACAACTTTAAAAAAAAGGGAAAAAAAACAAAATAATTTGGATCAACAAAGCTATGATCTGGAAAAATAAAGAAAGCAATGATCTGGAATCGAAAAAAAAGTTAAAAAAAAGAGTGTGTAAATGATCGTGACACGAACCATAAAAGGAATATACAGTGTGTCGTTACCATCGCGACAATAAATAAACACACATATAGGGGATAACTTTTTAAAGTTGTATTAAACATTTAATTTCTTTAAACATCAATATTTACAGAGTTATTAAATTTTCGAAAACAAACAATTTTAGAACACCCTTACCTATAAAAGCGTAACGTAAAGTTCATTTGTAAAGGTCACAAAGCATATGAATGGGTTGAATGAATTTAAAAGAGACAAAACATACTGTTAGAAGGAGAGGCTTGTAATACGACGCTGTGGCGCGAGTTGTATGGGATGTTACAAATTTTCTTTCTTTTTTACTTAATTAGTTTGTTTGAAAAATATTTTTTTTAATTATGTATTTTGTTTAACGTTAATATTTTTTTATGATTATTGGCAAGTAGCGTTAGACGTGTGTTCATTTATTGTCGCGATGGTAACGACACGCTGTATACAAGAATTGCTCGTTTAAAGGATAAGATAACTTTAAACGCTGTGGATTTTAATCTATTGTAAATACAAAAAACGACTGTGATGAATGCGTTAAATAATTTCGAATGCCATTTATGTATTTCATAATATTCCAATGGGCAGATAAGGGGGTTTGTAATTTAAATTTAAATGTGTCTGAGATAGCGGCTCCAGAGAGCTTAGAGCGACTTTATGCGTGATTTATAGGAACAGGTAACTGCTGAAAAATTTAAATTTTCCACCTTACGGTAGTTCCTATTAAACCATAAGCAGGGAAATTTTGAAATGTTTTTGTAGCAGAACGCTTCAAGCTTCAAACTGTATAAAAATCCTATTCACCGTTAACTTTAAAGTTTCTAAAAGTTGCAGGTTCGTTTTAGGAAAGAATTTGCATTTTCATTAAATTGTAAAGTGTAACGTATGTTTAGAATGACTGGAATTTTTGAAGATAACAATAATATATATAATAATAATAATCTTTCATGTAAAATGTTTAATATTTTGAAGTTGTAAAATATGTTGCTGTTGAGTAACAATAGCGTGGACATTACTGTACACTATGATAAAATAAGTGGATTCAAATATTATTGTCGAATATAATTTATAATTTACACTTTTTTGTTTTTTCTTTTTAATTTGCCCATACTGTAGGATAACATTATCCTGTGTTGTAAAGACGTTTTAAAAACACGCGGACAAACACCCAGACTCGAAACAAACATCGCAAAAATATATGTATGTCCCGTGCGGGAGATGAACCTACGACCCCCGGCGCCGAATTTAATATCTTATCAAATGCGCCACTGATTCATCTGCGATTAATTATCATTATGCGATATATTATATGTATAAATCGGATCAATTATATTTGTATAATATTAGATTGTCACAGGTAGATTTAAAAGCTCTGAGATGCCTGTGTAATGAATAAAGACTTAACAGCAGTTGCATTATGAAGCCCATAGTATTTTCTCTCGACTTGATTTACAAAAATTTAGATTTATAGAAACAAAAGCAAAAAAAATAAAATAAATTCTGTGTATACTAATTTACACAAGTAAGAATACTAATTTAATTATACTTCTTTAGCGTAATAAAAGAAATATGACAATACATTAACATTTTATTCCCTGTGGTAGTCTTTGTTTGTGAAAAAAATACATTTAGTCGAACATAGAACCTCCTCCTTTTTGGAAGTCGGTTAAAAGCATTAATTTCAATTGATAACTGTTTTAAATAAATAACTTGAATTAATGTTAAAAGTTGTTATTGGTCGTCATGGTAATACCGTGAAGTTGGTCGCTTTGCAAACAACGTCATCATGACGCGTTTAGGCTGTCGTGCGCGTGCATCGTAAATATTTTACTGTAATATTTTTTTTCTAAACGCACCAAAAGAAGTATAATTTCAATACAGTTCGGTTCAGTATTACCAAAGAAAAAAACCTTGAAAAAATAATGAAATATAATATAAATAAGTAAAGCAAAATTAATGTCTTCATTTGTATATAAGAAACAAACAATCTTTTTTTTATTATCTTGATATTGACTCTTATACATATATTTTCATTAAAATATAATTTAAATTAGTTCCTTAAAACAAATGATAAAAATGGTTGTATATGATTGTGCCTACGTCTTTCATACAAAACATAAATTATAATAATTATTAAACACAATACACTTAAAAAGTGTAGAAAAGTACACATAATATTTTTTTAATTAAATTCTTAATATTACATGATAATGGTAGTAGGTATATAGAGGATAAACAATTATCTTACACGAGATTTGCTGAGTACAAACGCAGTGCAGATGAATTTTAGACTCAACGATGCTTGTATGGTTGTATGCGACGAACTTGTTTATCGAGAATGTGCAATTCCTAATACTAAATGAAGGAGTAAATTTATTCAATCTCTTCAAGAAGCGGGCTCCTGCTTTCGTTGGAGGCAGACGAAAGCTATTTGACAGGGGACATGACTTGTTTTTTACGTGCCTCCGTCTCGAATTTCGTTTGTCGATAGCCCGTTATTGAGTTTGTGAAAATTAAACGTTCCTAATGTTGGTGTTATCTATGCATGTGATTTAAATTAAAGCTGTTGATGGATGCGTTATGTATTAAATAAATATTTAAAATTTTTCATATCACAAAAGTTGTCTCCAAATAAAAAGTTAATGTGAATAGGAGTTGAAGAGAGGGGTTTCCACTCCAATTTATTGGTAGGCATGTTACGTTTTCCTAATTTTGATTATTTAAAATTTTATTGACATAATTCACTAAAAACATTAAGTTCGTTTAAGTATTTTTTTTAGATTCGAATATGACTGTGTCGTATATTATGTTGCAGTGTTTTAAGCCATGTTTTGTCAAGGTTATGATATGGTCTATAAAAGGTGTAGATTTGTGAGCTATGACAGCACGTCTGAGTGCGTTGGTTCGCTCTCTGCATCTAATTGGGGTTCGTCCAATCCCGCCCGAGGCCTATTCCATCCGCCTTACAGCTCGGAGCGGTAATAAAATAAGCAGTTTTTCCGATTCCACGTTACATCTTGTCACTTCGTATTCCCGACGCAGCCTTCGTTCGGGGAAAATCGAGCAGGACGTCGGCCTCTTGCGTATTGCGCGGAGGAATTAGTTTTGCTTACATATCGAAAACAAAATTATAGAACAAGTTCAAAGGTTAGCTAACCACAATGTTTGTTTATAGTATGAGAAAAGAAAGGCTATGTAAAGCTCTAACAAATCTAATAAAGCTATATAAAACTTTATAAGATTTGTTAGAGCTCGTTATCTATTTCTTTGGAGCAATGCAGTAATAAAAGAAGAAAATAGTCCTTGTACATCTAATTTCAGCGATGTTCATCCAAAAAATGATAAATATTTATTTGGAATGCATCGAAATATTTGGTAGAAAATATGCGAAGATTTCAAAGCGTCGAGGGCCGTTAAATGGAATGTCCCTAGCAGAGTATACCAACGAAAATGAAATTTGGTCTTAGTTTTATTGCAGTCACAGCCTTGTAATGTTATGGTCTAATTCTATATTTTTAGTATGGCTTGAATTATGTTTCTGAAACTAGTAATAATATGACAACAAGTCTAATTTTATTAAAGAAAAACAAAACCGTCTTCAAATATGTCGCTCCGTATTCATTTTACAATTGATTTTTCGAAGTTCCTTAATTGTCTCTGGAGCCCAAGATCCAATACCAAAGAAATATGGCACCACATGGAAAGCACCAGCTTTCAAATAAAAAAAGAATCATCAAAATCGGTCTACTCAATCGAAAGTTCTGAGGTAACAAACATAAAAAAATACAGTCGAATTAAGAACCTCCTCCGAGAGAATTGAAAAGAAATTTACTTCCGAGTTTTTAAAGTTGCTGAATATTTAATTTGTAATATTAAGTATTTTGTTTATACTTTTTTATTGTGGTAAAGCCATGTATCAGTTTCTGTTATACTGTTGCATAATTGTAGTAAACGACATTATTTGTGCTGATTTAAGGATGCGAGTTTTTTGTTTATTTCCGAATGTAAATTAATACCTAGAAATA